>WJFB01000642.1:0-52923 GCA_009870185.1 Pygmarrhopalites habei | reverse complement strand
TGGTTTTTAGTTGTGCGGGTTGATTGTTAAGCTTGTGTATCAATAGTATAATCGCAGTTCTCAATATGTCCTCAGAATCCCAAAAAATTAGCTGAGTCTATCGTTTTGCAACAGACTGTATACGTTTCTGTTAAACACAAGTCTCATTCTTCTCCTCCCTTTCTTTCTCACTCTTTTACTCTCCTGCTCGAGTGAATGAGTCAAATGACTTTGCTCTCTCAATTTCTCTGTCTGAGAATTTCATCAAACAAAATCGTTCTTTTTTTCTCCTCCTCCTCCTCCTCCTCGCTTTCTCCAACAAACTAGAATTAAGTTGTATTACGGGCTACAGCGCACATAGGACTCTTTTTTCTCTGTGTACGTATTTTGAACCTTGGAAGCGAAGGCTGGAGGCTATGAGCTTTCGGGGAACGAGACCTTTCATTCTCTCTCTCTTCCTCTCTCTTGAGTCCCTTGAATCGTCTTTACATTTTCATTTTATACACATAAAATTCATCAACCCTGTGCTTCCTTCGTCGGTCCGTCTTTCTAGCTTTTCCTTCCTCTCACGTACCCACCGAATGTACAAAGTTAAGCGACTTTTTTATATTGAAATAAATCTATGGCTTCTTCTCTTTCTCTCTCTCTCTCCTCTAGAGAAGAAAGGAGGAGAAAAAGAGCCGCTTGAAAAACTGTGGCAGTAGCAAAAAAAAAATCTCGCATAGTTTAAAAGGCCGAGAGAATGGCGAAAGAGAAAGCGAAGTATATATCAAGTACATCTTGATAGAGGAGAAACAACAACAGCTTGGCTCTCTTTCTCTCCTACCCTCTCTCGTGTATGCTCTACTTGAGCTGAGCTATGTGTCAGCAAGCTCAAGTGAAAAATCGATAGAGGACACACACACAGAGAACAAAACAGAGGCAAAAGAGAGAGAGAGAGAGAGAGAGAAAGTTTCAAGAAATCTAATGTACCTTTTTAGATTTATGTGTATAAGATTCACAGGGGGGTCTTCTTTCTCTCTCTCTCTTTGTGCTTCGTCCCTGCCCGTGTGTCGTATATGTAGAAAATTCACTCTATATATATTATCTCTGTATGAAATTGTGAGGGGAAGGAGGGAGAGAGCAGTTTTTTTCAAGAGTTTGATTAAAATTTTCCTATTCTTTTCAAAACATACGTATCCATATAACTGGAGTATAAAAACTGTGTTTGTGTGGAGAGGGTTATGCCCCTACATTTTATAAGGAGGAAGGTATACTCCCTGTGTGTTGTATTACACGGTTGACCTGACCCTAGTGAGGATAATGTAGGAAATGTTGAATCATATTAAACTTTTAGAGAAAAAATATGGATAATGGGGGAACAAGGAGGAAGAGATTTACGAGTGCAAATAAAGGTTACAGCATAAATTTATGTTACACACTTAGTCATACTGTATTCACCGTCACCCTGCTTTCTCCATATAAGTGTACATGTACATATGTGCCACACACACACACGACAGTACATGCAGAACATTTATATAAAGGGGAAAGGCCGTCACTGTGTGTAAAATGTGTAAAAATAATGAAATCGGGAGGGAGGGACTTTTTCTCTCTGAGTGTCTCAAGCTCCAACCCGAGCAGTCAGTGAGGCAAGTCAAAGTCAAGACAATGTACAGTACACCGACACAGAGAAAATTTAGAGCAGAGGGACACATACGATAAAAACTTGAATACCCCAGGCTATCTAAGTTTATTAATATTATTACGAACGTATATAGCTGTCGCAATTCACAATGCAATGTACACCCTCCCTCCTCCCCCTCCAGTCAACTCACGGGGAAGGAAAGAACAAGACAGGGAGGAAGAGGTAAGTGGTTTGGAGGATTCTGTCAGGAGAAATCATGAAAAAAATTGACACAGGATTATAAATGTCAAGTGACAGACATGAAGACTGGAGGAGTAGAAGGAGGAGTGGGGGAGATGGAGGAGGATGAGAGGACATATTTACAGAAGACTGTTACAAAAGCATATAGATCAAAAGAAAAAAAACTATAGATTGTGTACATACGGGGACCTCCTTGGCTTGGACCTCCTGGACTCGGAACATCAATGGAGAATGATCTGTGGAGAGCTGGGCGAGCTCTGTAGTTACCGGATGAAGTAATCTCTATTTCTTTTGCTGGATAATTCTTAATCTTGTTACTCATCCGCTTTACGTAGATGGACACCCAAGCAACGTAGTAGTTGCAGAATACCAATTCGCCAATCTGCACACACACACACACACACACACATAGAGCATGGTACAATATATCAGCAAGAGGTTAAGTCAAGCACGGTCAGGGCAAGGCAAGTGGGCAGTCAGAGAAAAAGGTACGGAGAGAGGGAGGAGGAGAAAGCAGGAGGTGGAAAGAGGGGAAAAGGGGCATGGGGAGTTATAGCTTATATAAATCTATGGATATGTACAATAACATTTTATATTTTTTTCAAGAGCTTCCTTGAGTTAAAATCTCATATAATAAGGATAAAATGGACATCTCTCGAATCCATGACGAGCCTCCCAGCCTCTCCTCTCCACTTTCCCCTCCTCCTCTACTTTCTCCTCCTCATGTACAGCCATGAATAAACATGATGGCCTATATTTTTTATATGTGTGTGCAATAAAGTTGAAGAGTTTCCCCCACTTTTTTCTCCATCGTATCTTTTCCATATGTATGTTTGTGTGTGTGAGTGTGTGTGCCACACACTGTGTGGGCTACCCAATAAACAAATACATACATGTCCTTATACATCGTCAAGTAATTTACTACCCTATCTGGGAATCCTTCTCTCTCAACCTCAGTCTCAACCAGAACTGGACTGGGGAGGGAAGAAAATGTTGAGGAGAAAGTGATGCAATTAATTTGCATATGCTAATAGTACCACGGGGAATATTTTACATCATGTAAATTTGTGGTTAAGATCCTCCCAAAACTCGAGGACTTTTAATGTTACACACTTACACACACACATGTACACGTACGGGCTATAGAAAATGTAGAAACAACCTTATTATTAAAAGTCTCCGTACTCCCAGCTCCAGTCTACTATTATTATCATAGTTTGTGAAAATCAGGGAGGTGGAACTTGTTCATTTTATAGTCCAAAATTTTTTCCCCTCCTCCTCCTCCTCCCTCCCTCCCACTTGCGAAAGCTTTGTATAAAATCTACATTATAATATGACATTATAAATACATAATCTCACGAACGGAGACGGGGGTACACATGACCAACTTCCCATGTATCTCGTGTGTGTTGATTATACATTATATGTATCGTCACTTGGTATGAGGCTACACTAGATAGGATAGAATTACATGTGATGCGGCTGTACAATTTTTTCTGACCTTTTCTCTACTGACTTGATCAAGCAAATTAAGTACAAATTAATGGGCTCAGCTTGAGTCCCCTGGTATATATATGTATTAAAGCTGTCCAATATATTATATCGTGTGTCTGGCCAGTCTCAGTTCTGGCCCACCCAGCGCAACGTCAGTTGAGTCACACACACACACACATAGAGAGAGAGAGAAGGAGAGTGAGTGTGTGTGGGGTTGTAAGAGCAATAGCCTCTTGTGTTCCTTTCTCATCATCTTGTACTTTTTGTGGTGTCGTGTGGATAGAGATGGGCCGACGAGGAGGAGGAGGAGGGGGTCGGGAGATAAAAGACTTTTTGTTCAGCCAAGAAAAATGGAAAAAAGAGTAGAGAAGAGAAGAGAGGAGGAGGAGGAGAGAGGAGAAAAGGGGGGAAAGCTACAAGACCATCAAGTCGCTTTTCAACTTGTTTAAGTCAACTTTTAGCATATTATCTGTATAGTGTCTAGTCTTTTTCTCAGCTCAAACCTGATTACCATTAACCTTTCAGACAAGGAGAATGACGGGGGAAAGGAGAGCGAGGGAAAGAGGATGAGTGAATCAGAGAGGCAAGAATGGCGTGTGTGTGTTCGGTGTGTGAGGCCTCCACATTATGACCGAACAAAATTTTGAAAGGAGGAGGAGGTAGAGACTAGGAAAGCAATTCCCTCTCTCTCTCTTTCTATGCGAATTTTGTAAGAAGAGAACAGAACAGGGGAAAAGCTGCTAGTTAGCCTTATAATAATTTACATTCATCAAAAGCTCCACTTCCAGATCACCCTACCACCACTACACAACCACCCGCTCGTCCTCCTCCTCTGTTTTATTTTATCTATGCGTCTCTCTCTTCGAATTCACAAAGTTGGAGGAAGGCATCTTCACCATTCAATTCCTACGCTCATGCATAAATGCATGACAGTTTTACATACAACATGTTCATGTGAGTACATTCATACACAGAGAGAGAGATGGATGGAGGAGACTCTCTGTACAGGGAAATGAACAGCACACAATGTGAAAGTATTGAACTCTCTCTCTCTTTCTCATCTCCACTTTTGCTCTTATACGTACAGATACAGTCACTTCTCCTTGTGTACTTATGTGTTTGTATGGTTCGAAAGCTAGTGTTGAGAAAAGTTTGTGTGACTTTGACAGAAAACAAAACTACGATTCACTCTCTTCTTCTTTCTATACTGTTAGCATTCCATTTCATAGCTAACAAAAGAGTTGGGTAGTTGAGATGAGAAAGGAGAAAGAGGAAGGGAAAGAGAAAGAGAGAGGAAGAAAAGGGAGAGGAAAGACAAGAAACAAAAAGTCGAGAATGTATCGTCTTTTTGGGAGTTGACTGAAACCAAAGGAAAGTTGATACAAAATGCTGTCTTTTTCCCCTTCGTCTCATTTCTCCGCAGTCGAATAATGCATAACTTCATGGGAGGAAGAGGGAGAGAAAGAGTGCACAAGAAAAAGGCTGGGAAAAATCAAGAGTTTTATCCATCCGAGAGAGAGAGAAGAGAGGATCATGGGCTCTAAGGGCTTTAATGGTAAAAAATTTAGGGTTTTTCTTTCCCCTACATACATCCATGTGTGTGTCTGTGTGTGTATGTAGCTTTTTGCACACACACAATTTTCTCTAAATGGTTTCTTTCTCCCTCTGTCTCTCACTTTTTTCCCCGTTGTGTGTGGGTCTCTGTCTTGCCAAAAAGCTTGAAGAACAAAAGATATGGAACATCCTTGTCTCTTCATACAGAACAAAAAGTGGAGAAGGAGAGAAGGAAAGGATTGGGAAAAAATCCGGCTTCCAATCGTGCCCACATTATTTATTTAAATGTAGATAAACAACATCTCTCTCTCTCTCTTCATCCTCTCTTGACTTGACTTTGGTTGTTTGTGCGTGTGAGAGCCAGGGTTGAGTGACTGTCTGTTTGTCTGTTTTGTCCATGATCTTTTGACCTGTCATTGACAAAAAGTGTTCAAAATAATGGATGAGGGGACAGCAATAAAAATACTTTTATTATCCGGTATTACTGAACAATAAATATTCAAAAAAAATTTACGACTCTTTGGAATTTTGTCTGTCATCTAATCTCGCCCTCACCGCTTGACTCTCTGTCTTCTCCTCTCTTCGTTCCTGTCCAGGTTGACATGGCGTGACGTACCATGGTAAATTCAGTTTCGAGTTATCTTTATAATATAGTCGTCAATTTAGATTTTCCTCTCAAATGACGATGATGATGATGGTTCATCCTACATAATATCCTAATCCCATTTATATTATTGTACAGATGAATGAAATATCCCTTGAAAGATATGGTATTTTAATATTATTTTATAGAGAGATGGTAAAATGTCAAAACGACAAGATATACACTCTCAGTCTACATGGACTCAACTGACGGTCGTCCTCAGGGATTAGCCGACTCAACAGGATCAGCAAAAAATTGTAGATACAATTTTTGTCATTTCTCCCTCCCTCCTTCTCTTTTCTACTCTTTCTCTCGTACGAGTATGTTATTTTTCCTCCTCCTCCCCCGTCTTTTTACAACCGAACCATCCCGAACGGTACAAAAAGTGGCATGTCATGATAGTCAAAAGTGGGTCACATGTCACACATGCAAGCAATCAGAAAGGCAACAAGAAAAAAAACGAAAATTGTATTCTACATACACAAAGTATTCCCCTGACACATTAAATGTAGTCCAGTATAACTTGTACTTGTGTGTACCGACTGTACTCCGCAATGTTCAATGTATGGAGAAAAATAAGATTGAGTCTCTTCCTAACAAATTGCTCAAATTAAAATTTAACTGTATTATTATCCTCCGCCTATTATTATCCTGTATACTAGTCAATGGTGTGTTATGTCATCATGAGGATGAGAACAAAGTATCACACAAAATAAAATTGAATACTGCCACTGCCACACACACTCAACTCAACTGAATTGTAATATATTGCACAGTCGACAGTCGACGGGAGAGAGAAGAGAAGAAGCATTTTTTTTTCTTCTGACAATTGTATGATTACATTCAAGTGGCTGTACAACAACTAATTTATTCATGATGGATATATGGCTTCTGGACATTTCACAGTGTAAATATGCATCCACAAACTCCCAACCACCAGTACAATACGATTACTACAATATGTACTACAAAAAAAATATTTCTTACTCTCTCATTCTAATGAATCCAACTTTGTGAAACTCCTAGTTAGACATATAAAATATAAAATGTATTTGCTGGTATACCTACACACCGGCACAATGACTCAGTTTATACCCACCCTCTTTAAATATTTACCAGAAAAAACATATTCATATGAAAAACAGATACACACATGGCACATACACAACACAACACAAGGTTAACAGGTACGCACATACGTTTTGTGTACAAGACGACACCACTCGTGTTTTCTAATATATGAGCAAACAAAATATAATCAATTTTTTGGAAATGCTAGTAAAAGGGAAGTGAAGGGGGAAGGAGAAGGAGAAGGGAAAGAGGGGAGAAAAAGTAATAATTTTCCATTCCCTCAAAAAAAGTACTGCAGTATCATCACACGACACACACACACACACACAGGACACTTAATTTTACTACCTTGGATTCAAATTGACAAATTTTTATGACTATTATTTTTATTTCCATACACACACACACACACACACACACACACACACTTTTATCAGTCCTTTATATTTATAGTGATAGCAGAGGGACGCAATATATATTTGTAGAGAGAGCCCGTTGACACAAATATTAAAAAGGATGGGATGAACAAGTTCTAAACTATGTTTTATGTTTGTGTCTACATATACACAAAGAAATATTACCCATATGTTTGTGCCTGCCTGTGTGTGAAGTGGGACAAGTATCGCTCAAAATTTACTGTCATCTCATGATTACAACTTGGATTTACCTGAATGTAATATAAGAATAATAATTAGTCGACTACATTTTGAAACCTAGAGCCATAAATATACTCACGATCTTCTTCTTCCTCGAACCCCACACACACAGTACAAGTACACAACACACACACACACGTAGACACACACACACACACACAAAACAAGGAAGACGAGCAGGGTATAAAATGGGGCGTTTTACATATAACAAAACATAATAAATTTTGTATAAACCCTTTTAATTTGCCGCATCGTAATCCTGTATGATTGCTTTTTGCCTCTATCATTCTCCCTGACTATCTCTCCCTCTCCAGTGTGTGTGTGTGTATTAAGGAAGCTGTGCTGTGTGGTAGGAGGAGAGAGAATGAAAAGCACCGAGTAAAGCTCCTCTCTCTCTCAACACGGTAAGATAATTTAACAGATACACACGTACCCAGTACGCACACACACACGTACACACTAGATATAAACACAGTTATTCGAATTGGCTTTTTGAAACTAGTTGATAAAATTCTGTGTAGTAATTATTATCATGGGATATTTCAGATGAATCATCATCAATTCTCTTATTTGCGTGGGGACTCAAACAAGACTCAACACCGCACAGTCCAAATCTCTGACTCCCACACACACACACATCAACCCATGTAAAAGTACACGTGGATAAATGTCCAAAGGAAATTGAGATGATTGAGAGTGAAAATCGGAAAGGAGGAAGAAAAAAATGTTGACGCACTCACCTGACATGGACTCTGGAAGCTGAGTTCCAAAATAGAGCAACCTGTCCGGCCCATCCGATCTCCATGAGACTCGGGTAGTTGGACGGAGATGGGTCCTTTCACCGTGAATGGAATGGGCTCCTTAGTTCCGCCACCCAAACCCAAATTGTTGTTGCTGTTGTTGTTAGTGCTGTGAGTGCTGTAGGGAAGAGTTGGATGATTGTGTGTGGACGATTTAGAAGGATCCATTCCACCTGTCACCTCCTTTTGAAAAGTATGTCCTTGTCGTCCTCCTCGTCGTCGTCGTCGTCGTCGTCATGAAGAGGAAGAGAAAGAGAAGATCCGTTAGAGATTTCCTTTTCACAATCCCCCAATCAACACGAGTCGCAATCAGGAAGCTATGAGGGAGTGTGAGTTTGAGACCAGGTGGGGAGAGGATAGCCTTTAGCATGTTTCATGATGGATTACTTATAATCTACAGTTTTCCTTCTCCCTGTCTGCCTCTGACTCAGTCTCAGTGAGACTCTCTTGACTCTCTGGATCTGACTAGAGACACGTTCATGTCTTTCTCTTTCTCTCCCTTCCTCTCTCCTTCTCTCTCCCCCTCTTTTCCTCCTTCCTGCTTCAAATGCACGAAATATATCCTTTCTCCACGTTATATGCACGTAGTAAGTAGACCATAGTATGTAGAGAACATGCTCTACAGTATAGGAGTTTTTTGAAGCTACAAAAAATTAATAATTTGCCTCTGTCCATGTATGTGTGTGTGTACGTGTCGTCACTGTGGTTCCTCACTAATAGCTATATACAATGGAGTGAGAGGGAGTGTGTGTGTGTGTGTGTGTGTGTGGATGTAGATAGACTCAAGTCAGTTCCTAACTTTACACGAACAGTGTAATTTAGCTCTAACCGTGACAGCTGGTGATTATGCTTCTTTCTCCTTTTCTCTCCCTCTACTAAAATACACACACATCCACACACACACACACACAAAGAGGTAGTATACTTAGTTGTGTGTGGGGAATGAAGAAAAAGAGCCAGAGAATGGTAATAGTCTGTGTCAGGATACAAAATAATATCGACTGTCGTTTCCATGGTGAAAGGGACTCCCCGCCTAATTTCAACGACGGTCAGGTTCGAAGGTACAGTAATAGTAGGAGAAAGTGGAGAAAACTACAAAAACTACAAAACAGCGGAAATCATGCCATGTATGAAATCAACTGTCCCTTCTCCTCTCCCCTCCTCACTCCCAGTTCTCTACCATTTCTTGCGGCTATCAGAGACACACGGAGAGGAAATACTGTTAATCTGCCTACGCGCACACACACACACTAACAAACACACACACCACGTACGTATACAAACACATATTAAATTGAGAGACTTTCATTTTGCACCCACACACACATTCACACATCCACACTCTACTCCCATACCCGTGAGTCAGGAAAGCAGAGAGCAGAGAAACGACGATTTTGGGATCCTGGAAAAACTCACGCTGCTTCTCTTGTCACCTTCCAACGGATTCACACAGGGAAAGAGACACATAGTACATCAGTGGAAAACCACACGCAGACACATATACACACACGAAAAGTAATATATCTAATATCTACGTAGGGTAACCATGCATGTGTAAGGCTTATAAAATATATATGTGGACGTCTCTGTCATGACACACACGTACCTATAAGGTGTATAAGGTGAAAGGAGAAGGATACGACATTTAGCACTGATTTCCACGACTCTCTCCTCTCTCTCTTTCTCTCTCTATCTAGTTAAAGGCAATTTGTGCAGACATGTATGTAGATGGATTTTCTCCTCCTTCCACATTAGACATGGAGAGAGAAAAGTATCAAGAAGTAAAGAAAACTTTTTTTCAACTTTTTTCCTGTGGGAAACCGTTCCGTGAATGGAGAGGAGAAGGCCAGAGAGAGTTGGAGAAAGAAAGAGAGAAAAGGAAAAGGTAGAAGAGAGTGAGTGAGTGTTGGTTAGGGAGGGAGAGGGGACAGTTGTACGTGGAGAGAAAGGGAAGGAGTATGGAAAAAGAAGAGAGAGTGAGTGAGTGAGTGAGTGAAAGGGAAGATGATGGAGAGGGAAAGCAAATGAAAATAGATAATATATATAAGACACAGAATTGGAGGACAGAGAATTACTGCAGCTAGCTCAAAACAACTCAACTTCTTTATGATCTTCCCACGCTCCAGCCTCTTCGTGTCTCTCTTTTTCTACCCCCTCCTCCTCCCCCCCTCTCCCTCGGTGTGTGTGTGTCTGGGTCTCTCCTGGTCCTAAATTATAATCTCAACTCAAGTTGAGTTTTCTGCCGTCTGCAGAATCATCATCTCACACGAGGCTAGTCTTTATCAAGTTTTTCTACAAGATTTACTTGTTGAGTTTTATATTTTATGGGAGTTTGTTCCTGCTTCTCATCTCCTCCTCCTCCTAGGCTTGATGAATGTAGGGAACCAAAGCCCAAGAGTGAGACACTCTGTGCGTAAGCAGAGTGAGTGAGTGTGCGTCTTTTTGTATTTTTAAAGGTGAAAGAGACATCAGAGTACAGTTGATGATACACATGATTGTATACTATCATATGATCTTCTATTCTAAGATGATTCTAAGATGGATGGGAAGGGGAGAGAAAGAAGGCGAGTTTATTTAATAAAAAAAGGAAGAGTCAAAATGAGCAAGAAATCGGATGTAGAATACGGAATGAGGTGCTATGCATATATTTTACATATAGTGGGTGTGAGGATTATACACAGTCTGTGTAACACAGACGATGATGATGATGTGTTTTTAAGCAAAAGAAAAGATGCTTCTTTTTTGTGTCTGTCTCACTCTCTGTATTTTTTTTCACCGCAAGTAATTCCTTTTTATTATGCTCTTCATCATCACGAAATATTAGCATTTCTCTCCCCTTCTTTCTCTCTTTTCGTATTTTCTTTTTCTCTTCTTTTCTCTCACTTCTTTTCGTAGTATTTCATTCATTTATAATAGAGTAGTAGTAGAACAATAACCAATAATAATAATAATAATATAATATTTTTTTTCTTTGATTAGCTTTGTAACAGTAATGTATTTTTTTTCTTCTCCTTCCTTTCTCCTCCTCTCATGCGAGTGTCCTTCATTTTTTAATTATATAGTTTTAGTGGACATTCGCACATACATATCATATAGTATTTTGTTTTGGGGGTGTTGGAGGGTGGATTCGGGGGAAGGTTTTTTGGGGTAGTATATCATTTTTTTGTAATTATATAATATTATTATTTAATAAGTTATTATTTTATTTAATATTATTTATAATATAATAATATATTTAAATTAGGCAAAATAAGACTGCAATATATTATTATATTATATACTTATGCCAAAAAATTGGAATTTTTTTCTCTCTCTCCTTTCTCTTCTCCTTTCGCTGTCACTTTCACTTTTTCTCTCTTCTTCTCTATATTGACGACTTGTCCTTCCCTCTTTCATTTTTGTAATATTTTTTTGTTTATGACTCTTAATTTTTCTTAATTTGTTGATCACCACTGAGGGCAAGTCGTTTCATTTGCCTAATGGCGGCTGTAGCATGATAAGCATTCCTCCATCGAGACTTGGCACAATTTTTCTTCAGTTGCTCGGACACAGTGCCATGAATGTTCTTGCTACTCGCCTCATTCCCTGATATCCATGGATGTCCCAAAGCTTGCTTACAGGTAAATCTTCTCTCCACGTCCACCATCATCAGCATACGAATAAAATCTTTGGCTGAATCACTAATGTCATCCCAGTACGGTGAGTCAAATTCGAATTCACCTTTAAGAATCTGAGCGAATAAATTTGCATCATTTTCATCATAGAATGGGGGGTAACCACATAGAAGGATGTACGAGATCACTCCGATGCTCCATACATCTACAGCCTTCCCGTATGGTTTTTGCGCTAAGACCTCTGCAACAATCATAAAAACAACATTTCCCCCCTCCCGTCAGTCTTTTTTTCTTTCTCTCTTTTTTATTAACCACCATTATCATTCCCATTTCATGGATGATCCTTTTTTATCTACTTGGGAATCAAAAGGGGAGAGAGTCTGTCAACTCTTACTAGGACGATAAGCTCTCAACATTACAGCCAAAATGTCCCACTTCAAAATAGAATAAAATGACTGGCGATGACACTACAGCATTATGTGGGTGGGTCAAAGGATGGGAAAAAGAGTCAAGTAGCTCTTAACTGACCTTGGGGTGAGAATAAAAAGAGAATTATTATGAAACTAACCTGGAGCTACATAGCCTGGGGTACCGCATGCAGTCGCCATGATTCCAGAGTCCTCCATCTTCGATAAACCAAAATCACTGAAAAAGAAATAAAGGAAAAATTTTAAGACCTTTGTGAAGATGACAGGAAAATGTCCAGTTAGGAATACTCACCTGATCATGATTTTACTCTCCTCTTCTGGACTATAGTACAGTACTGTAAAATTTACAAAAGATATGTAAGCAAAAAATTCTTAGAATTTATTATTAATCATCATTTATTGTCATTCATTTAATGGGAATTTGTTCTCACAATTTTCAGGTTTGAGGTCACGATGAACAACACCCTAGAATAAAATCATACAGACAAATGAGGTAATGAACGACACAATCTAATTTTCAAAAATATTTACCTGGTCGTGCATGTAGTTGACAGCTTCTAATATTTGACGAATCAAATCTGCAGCGTCTTTTTCTGTGTAAGAACCTTTTTCAACAATACGGTCAAATAGTTCTCCCCCAGTCACCAATTCCATCACTAAGTAAACTCGAGTTTTGTCTTCATAGGTTTCCAACAATTGCACAATATTCGGGTGCTTCAATCTAGAATAATCAAAGACGTAAAAATATGGTTAAAAATTTGTGCTTTTAAACAAACTACTTCATGTCATGTCATCAAATTATTCATACTCAAATGTAATTATGATGAACTGTCATTCTTCCCAGCTCTAGAAAAAACTATGCCCGGGCTATTTACTGTGAGTGAGGTTCTCATATTTTACAAAGTACGGTAATTCCATTAATCCAATGCTAATTACAATTGTCTAGCTCTCTCTCAGTAAAAGCTACCTCTATCATGTCATCATATATTACGCACACACACCATTCTCCCTCTCTCTCTCGTACTAATTTGATTGATAAGAGATAGCAAAAAGGATGGAGAGGAAAAGGAGGAAAAAGGCTATAAATTATATCATCCATATATGCCATACCTACTCGTCTTTCATACATATTCCAAGTCAGAACGAGTGTGATTCACTTCAAAGGGTAGTATAATAAATACATTGCTACAAGAGCAGGAGTGAGGGAAGGTAGTGTTAAAAAACAAGTGTGGAAAGAGAAGAGTATCCAGCATGTCTTGTCTCATTTCATCAGTTGAGGAGGAGGAGGACACAAAGTGCGCACACACAATATCCCACCATAAGCTATAATTCCGTAAAGCCTAAGAGCAATGACAGCGATAAGATAAAGTCCATTTCTAACTCACTCACTCTCACTCCTCCTTTCTCTCTACACACAAACACGGCAGTATGTATTTGTGTGTAGACTTGTATCTCACTCCTGAATCTTTATGTGTGAGTGTGTGTCTGATGTGAGAACAAAAGGAAAAAGACGTGGCAAAAATTGTTTTCTCTCACACACGTTACTTCCTCTCTCTCTCTCTCTCTCTCTCTTTCTCTCTCCACATAACGGACAGAAAAAACCTGCCCCTGTCTCACTAACTCTTCAACACTATTTTTAAAGACATACGTGTTTGTGTGTGTGTGTGCTCACAACACACACATTTATGTGGAATCATTTGACTCACACAAAAAAACCAAACTCTCTGCTGCTCTTTTTCTTTGAGTCCCAGTCTTGCACCAGATGCTTCTCAATTCTCCTTTTCCTCTCTTTCTCTTCATATTATCATAGCCGGTCGTGTGTGTGTGTGTGCGTGTGTGTGTGTCACTAAAGATCAGAGTGGAATGTAGATACACCCCACTGACTCTCTCTCTCTCTGGGTGTGTATATACATGGTACACTAAGTGTACCATCCATCTCCAGATTATCCTTCCCTTTAATGTACCCACTCACCATTTATTTCTGCCTCGATTAATACACAATAAATGTTATAGCGTGAATAAAAGAGGAGGATGGGGATCAAGGAGAGAGACATTTATATCTTTTGTATCTATACTAGTCACCCCAAAGGTCAAATCAGTTTCCCATGATCAGTCCAATTTTCAAATAGCGAATAAATTCCAGGCGGAAAGGAACGAGGAGGTGAGAAGAAGAGGAGGAGGACAGGAATGAAGATTACGTGGAGTACATGGACGTGGGAGCAAAAGAGCAGTTAAACAATTACACCCACACTTTTGTACTGCCTTGTGTGTGTATATATGTAGACAAAATTGTACACAAAAGTATAAATATAGGGGGAAGCCGAGTGACACACACACACACAAATGTGCATTTAACCGGAATAATCAGCGTTTAAATCTTGTCAGGCTGACTTAAAATTTATTTACTACTGGGACTCTATCCCATGGAATGGAATGTCTCATTCGACATTGTGTTAACTTACATGGGAATTAGAATTTCATTCACTTGAACTAATCCATGATAAAAGAGAATTGTCTTCATTTACACTGAGTGACTGAGTCCCCTCCCTTCTTTTTCCTACCATTAATGAAAATTATATACAGTATAACAGATCCATATCCACTCCACATACACACACACTCTCTGTAGTGTGTTACATTATAACTCGTGTAAATTACAAGTTGGAAATGACTTTAGCGTATAGTCCCTTTCACTTCCTCCGCCTCCCTCTAATGTACATGTACACGAAATCCTCGTCTCCACTCATCGTCTTTGTCGAGGCGAAAGACTTTCGGCAATAGTTCATGAAAAAGGTCATAAAAGCTTATAATAGTTCTTTTTATTCTCCCCCTTTCTCTCCCTCTCCCTCTCTCTTTCAAGAATAAAATGAGCTCATATTATACTCACACTCTTTCCCCTCACTTTCTTTACAGCTCCCACCATTCAGACTCCTTCGAAGAATGAGAGAGCGTGTGTCTGTGTGTGTGTGTGGTGTGGTGAGAAAGAGCAGTAGCAGTCAGGAGCCGGAACACGGTAAAGACACGGCGTGACCTTCTACAAGATAGAATTTCCAACTTTTATATCTCTTTATGCTCGTCTGTCTCACCACTAAAAGTATATCTAAAGTAGGGATCTTCAACTCCCAAAAACTCTTCTTTCTCTCTTTCTCTTTCTCTGTCCTACTCTCCCACCCCCACCGTCCCATCACACACACACACACTCAACGCATTTGCAAAGGAAGCAAAAAGAGAAGGCAGAAAAAATTGGAAAAGTCGGCCATACCTCTTCTTTTCTCTCTTTTACTTTCTCCCAGACTTTCTTCCACTATACTGTACACTATGTATATTTCTTGTGTATGGAGAAAACGAGGGGAAAAGAAAAAAATCTAGAATGAGAAGATGACTGAATTAAGGTTCTTTCTTCTGTCTACTTTTCATAACTCCGTAAGTCCTTCCAAAAGAAGAGAGAAGAAGAAATTGGGAAGGAGTGAGAGAAAAACGAGGAGAGTCGTATCAAGAAAAACTCTTATCTCAACTTGCATTCCGTCAAGGAAAAGAGAGAAAGAGAGAGAGGAAAAATCCACAAAGCGTCGAGCATGGGAAAAGTAGAGTAGAGTAGTAGAAAAAGAACGTTTTTTGGATAACGAAGAGAAAGGAGGAGGAGAAGGAGGAGGGGAGAGGGAGATGAGGGAATGAATAGGAGGTGTGAAGATTGTAAATTTACGCCTCTCTTCTCAGTCAATTCAACACCTTCCTTTTCGTCCTCCTCAGTCCCTCAGAAGTGGATGATGGATAGATAGAAAAAAATCTATAATACACAGACACACCCGTCTAGAATCTAGATTTCTTTTCATATTCCTCATGGCACGTTCCATCCATCCCCTCCTCTCCTTTTTCTGAACACAAGGATGGAGGAGGGAAAGAGAAGAAGGAAAACATGAAGAAGAAAAGGAGACGACGGGAGAGATAGATGAAGGCGGAGACGGCAAACCATCATAGATATAAAAAAACCTGTCAAAGAATTTTAAATGTCATGACGTGACAATAATTTATCATTACACATCACAGGACTTCTCATCCTCCTCCCACTACTTTCCCTCCAAAAAATAGGCTGACAGAGTCACTTGACATTAGAAATGCTTGTGACCTAACCATCATAGACTTTTTGGAATAAGTCTGAGCGGAATAAAATTTACTGGATGCACTCAACACACTGGGATATGCAATATTGAACCGAAAGGAAGTGAATACAAGTACAGCAAAACCGTGTCTCTCTGTCTCTTATAAATATAGATTATATTTGAAGTCATTTTTTTGACAAGAACATGATAGAGTTATTTTGAGGAACATGGCACACATTCATATTCAAACGTGTATATGTGAGAACGCAAGAGAGAGCGGAATCGTTCAGGATTTTGGTCATGTAGTACAGGGAAAATAGGGACGAGACGGGGGAAAATCAGAACTATCAAAAATATAAATATATTATGCATTACCTCCAATGTTACACTATGTAACTGTCTACCTTGTGTCTGTGATATTTCAGTAGATCACATTTTGAAAAAGTTTCTCCCCTTCTCTCTCCTCCTCTCTCTCTCAGAAACACGAATGTGTACTCTGTTTATACATGTCTCTCGTCCTCCTTGTCTCACCTTTCCCATTACAGTTATCATTATTATTTATTACAGGACAAAGATAAAAGGTGGTGGGGAAGAGTATATTCTCTGGAGGAGAGCATAAGAAAGAGGAAGAGGATATCTTTTGTAGTTTTTTGAATTTTTAAACTGATGCAAATTTAAATTGATGGTGAAGATGACCCAATTTTATTCTCTCTCTCTCTCTCTCTCTCTCTCTCTCTGTCTCTCTTTTTTCACTATCTTGCTTTCTCCGCCTTTCCCTGCCGACTTGCCTCACCCAAAAAATTAGCATTTACCCCTTTCCACACCTTCCCTCTCTTTCTCTCGCTGTGTGTGTCTGTTATGTAGGTACATGTGTGTGTGTTTATTCGTATGCTGTACATACGACTGGATTTCCCCCGTACTTTTCCCAAGCATCAAAAATAATGAGTGGACATAGCTGATAGTATGGTCCCAAAAGTAATGGAGGGGAAAGGGAGGAGAAACACGGAGGTAGATTTATAGAGGAACATGTACTCTGTAAAATTTGATGATGCTAGAAAAACCCTGGAGGTGTTCATTCCTACATGAGATGCATTCCATAAGATTACTGATACAACACTCCTCCTTTGGGTGGTCCACCGTACAAAAACACACTTTCTCCAACACACACACACAAAACAAGGGAGCGCACGATAATATTATAATGTAGTAAAATGTTGTTGTGATTACGATCTACCTACATATGTACATGGATAGTTGTGTGAGTTGTAGTACTTTGGAACAAAGTTGCTCTTGTATATCAAAGAGGGTAATTTATATTCTGTGTGTATATAAGAATATAAAGAGAGGAAGAGAGAGAGAGAGAGAGAGAGAGAAGAGAGAAGAGGAAAATTTCAAGTTACACGTCCCACTGAACAAATACAAATGTACGAAAATCTTCTCAACTCCTCTATCCCCTCTCCACTTGTCTTCCCGACGAGAGAACGAGGGAGAGAGTTCATTAGAATAGAAATTGGTCTGATTGCTTCCCCATCAGACTATCTACAACAATCTTTCCATACTCCAATTGTGTGTGTGTAGTACAGTGTAGTGTGGATTCACGAATAATAATGTATACAAAAGGAGGAGTATACCATTTAATTTAGGCCGGATCTCCCAACTCTGACTCTACTGTCTACTACAGTATGTGAAACACATTGGGACAAGTGTGAGAGTTTACACGAGTATACACAATCGTACAGTTCTAAGTATGATTATGTTGAACAGCTTTTATGGCTATTAGGGAAAGGAAAAACGTGTTTATTTTCTTTACGTTAGGATTGAAACAGCTTTGAAGAAGAGAGAGAGAGAGAGAAAAAAAAGTTTTGCAAGTATTCCCCTACCCCTTTCTTTTATCACTCTCTCATAGTTTGTGCACACAGTCACATACACAGAGAAAGAAAGGAAGAGGAAGAGAGGAGGAGGATCTGAGCTGCCGACAGTGTATGTCAGTGAATCAAGCCGCCGACAACGTCAATGTCAAAAAAGTAAACAATAACGTACACAAACATTCCCTCCCTCCTTTTCTCCAGTAAACTACTGTATGTCCTTTCCAGCACTCCACTACATACAAAGTCTTTATTGTAATATCTATTTAAAATTCTCAATCTTTATATTTTTCCTTCATGAATATAAACGAGACATTCCTTCATGTTCCTTCATACAGGGTAATCCATACTTGTGTATCTTTCATTCAATCAACTTTGGGAAAAAATTGACTTCCAAGAATGTGTGATTTGTGTGTGTGTTGTGTTGTGCTGAGGATAGATGTACCTAAGACTTGGCTGGAACTCAAATTATCAAATATTATCACAACAGCTTGAGAATGGCTGGAGGGGGAGATTGGTATTTTTTAAATAATATTACTCATAAAATATTTATCCTCCCCATATTACATGATATTTATGTATAAACACACACCACTCCACTCCACTGTACACACATTTTCTTAAATACAACTCTAATCCCATAATACTTCCAAAAAAATAGGCTTGAAACTTGTAATGATCCTGTCACAGTCTTTTACGGTTGAAGCCCCCAGGATCAGCTTAACCGCACACACTACACTACCCGGATGAAAATGATGAAGAGAAGAAGAAGGAGAAGAAAAGAGAAGAAGAGAGGAAGGAATTCTTGTAATTATTTTTAAATGCAGATAAAATCCTATCATATTACACACTGTCTTCCCATTATGACACGACTCAACATGGTTGAGTTCATATTTACAAAAATAGATTATACACTAAATTTTGCACTCTAATTTTTTCTCTTCAGCGGGTTTATGTCTCAATAATATGTACACGAGTGTGTGTGTATAGAAAAATAGAGCACAACCCAAAAAACATAACAAAATATTTATTCTAGTTGTAAAATTTGGGCTTTGGTCTGCAGAATTTTTTTTAAAGAAATAAATATTTTATTGTCTCGACCGTATTTTTTTGAGCCATGTCCTGTTTTCAGTGGAAAATGTAATCACAAGGATTCTGCAGTTAGGATGGGAGAGAGGCTGATGAAAAGATTTATTACATAGTCATTACAACAAATTTTTCTAATAGGAAAAATTTTGGTTGTAAATTATTATTTTTTTTGTTGGCAAGCTGTTGTCCATCCATTTTTCCGAGATTTAGTTATACTGTACGTACGTACGTACGTGTATGTGGATATTTACTCAAGAAAGTAATACTTTTCATTCATTATTCTCTCAAAATTCCAGAACCATCTTGTTACAGTAGACCACAAAAAACAGAGAGAGAAAGAGAAAGGAGATAGAGAAAGAAGAAGGGAAGAAGAACAAACACATAATGTAGAACATCATGTGGGAATATAATTGTTTCCTCCCATCTAGGTAAACTACAAGATAGAAGAAGAAATACATTTTTTTCTCAGAGTGTGTGTGTTTCCGTGTGCAAACAGCCGTTCCCAGGATACACAAGATAGATAGAGATAGGAGAACTTTTTTTTTTCTTAAAATGTTCTGTTTTATTTTGAAAGATTTGAATACAATGTGGTGGAGAGAGGAAGAGGAAGACAAGAGAGTCTTTGGTCTGGAGAAACGAAAGAGGAAGAGAAGAGGAGTCAAGCCATACAACCGCATAGACACACACACATGATCCGCAGAAGAGAAGAGGAGTAGTAGCAAAGAAGAAGAGAAGAAAAAAAAAGATAAAAACATTTTTGCCATATGAATAAATGTATTTGTTGGTAGTGTGTCTGTGTGTGTACTTTTGTAGTGTGTGTATGAGGAAAAGAGACTGTCTGCTTGTACATCTATTATATTTGTGTTTGTGTGTGTGGATGCCGGATGGGGAAAATATATTCTTGTTCATGGAAAAAAAACTAATGGTAGTTTCTTCACTTTTTTTCAAGAGAACAGAGAGAGAGAGATGCAGGAGAGGGATAGGAGGAGGAGGAGGAAAAGAGAAGGAAGGATTTTCAACGATTCGGGAGAGAGACAGCAACCATGAAAAGCACGACGACGAGTGTGATCATATGTAAGTGCTTACACATGAGCGTACTACATATATACGGTACACACACACGTATATATACAAACTTTTCCAGCATGCTCGCCGTGCCGTGTGCCTGACACACATACACCCGTACATACATACACAATGTGTGTGTGTGTGTGTGTGTTGTACGGCACATGTTAGAGGGAAAGTAATATAACTGTACCGAAATCCGACACCAAGGCATTGGAACCACCCAGCAGCAGCGACTGTACTACTACTTGGTTGGGGCCTGTCAGAATGCCGCAACGTTTATGGGTATGGTATAGGACAGCAAAAGAATCGATCCACAGTTAGTAGTAGCAATGGTGGTGGCTGAACTGTGTCTGTGTGTGGATATGTATGTACAATAAATATATGTATCTGTAGTCATGACGGAGGTTTCCCGGTGTTCTTGTGCTGTTTCTAGCAGTTTAGCTTACGATCCTCCGTGTGTGTGTGTGTTTCGCTCTCTCTCTCTCGCTATCCCTATATAAATTGATATACAGGATATAGATCCGTGGGGTGTGCTGTTTGGAAGGGGAGATGCTCTGAGTATAGGGCGAGTAAAGTAAAAAGCGGCTTCCTACCACCACCACCACACCAGTGGTTGAGGAAGAATAACGAGAGAGAACAACTGAAAGAAATTTCTTCTCACGAATCCATGTGGCTTCACAAAAGATTTTCGCTTCTCTCTCTCCCTCTCTTTTCTTTCTTTCTGTCTGTCTGATACTATGGGCATATATAAATATACGAGGATCCCATACCAACCATCCTCCTCCTCTTCCCCACTTTCAATGCCCACCTCATATTTAATTCCTTCAGCTTTTGCTTTCTACGAATCAGCTCTGCACTTTCTCCCGTCCTCTCCTCCTGACTCTCTCACTCTCTCATTCGGTCTATGGTCCTTCACCCTCACACTTTCCCTCTATCCCTGGCTTTCTCTCTCTCGCTTTCTCTCAGCTCATTCATTACTTGCGTATAAAGTAGGGTAAGAGGAGAGCAAACATTTAAGCATCTCTCTCACTCTAGCTGCACAAACGGGGGGAACGTATAGGCAACTCTCGGGCATCTCCCAGTAAATGGAAGATTGGCGGGAGCTAACTTTCTAAAGCCTTTCCCCTGATACTAAACAAAATTCTTCTAATCACGACTCAGCAGATCGCATCATCTAATTAACAAGTGCTAGTGAAAATACTCATTTATTACGGTAGGGAGGATGGGACGAGGATATACCTCTCTATCTCTCTCTCTCTCTCTACCCTCTTTCTATACCTGGTATTGCATTTTGCCATGCCATGCCCTGCCAATGCCAATGCCTCTTTCTCTCTCTCTTTCCTTCCTAGCCGTCGCCGTTTTCTTCTTCCTCTCACACTCCCTGTCTCCCCTGCTCCACACTTCCTATTCCCCATTTCCCTATTATATAATAATATGTGAGTGTGTTATAAACTTGTAAAGTACTGGAAGAAGAGACTGGGAAATTCCTTGGAGTTACATACACAAATCTCATAGTGCTCCTCTAGACTTTCTCCTCCTGCCTCCTGCTTTCCCCTCCTCCTTCTCCTCCTCCTCCTCCTCTCCTGCATCGTTTTATTCGCAAGTGTAAGGACTAGCAAAAAGAGCCAAGCGTGAATGGCATATAGTGATCATAGCTTTATGTGTGTAACACTCCAAGGACTAGAATCAAGTGTGTATACCTCTTTAAATTTCCATTTGGTAATGGCGCAAAATACTCGCAACTCTCTCTTCACACACACACACATGCACAACTTTCACTGGAACCCTCTCTCACTCTACCTTACCCCAGCGCAGACTTTTATACACAAGGCTGACTCCTTTCCCTCCACATCCACACAGACGGAGACACACTTCGGGAGTGAATGGGCTAAGCACGATGCCCGGGGATACCCCCCAAGATACTTAAACAGCCACTCAGCAATGATGAGATGATGTTTCCGTTTACCTCCCAAGCCTCTCCTCCCCACTTTCACTCTCTCTCTCTTTTCACTAGGTTCAAAATGGTCAAGATAGACAAGTCAAGGGTTTCCCTATTCAGTACACACACACACACACAATCAACTTGGATGCATCTCCATAATATATAAATCTATATGTATATGCCAAAGACGGCACAAACTAATGTGTACACAGAGGAGTTGAATGTGTGTGTGTGTGTGTGTGTACAGTAAAACCACCAAGACTCTCTCATTGTCTCTCTCTGACTGCTTTGTCTTCTTCCTCCTCCACGTCTTCTTCTTCTGTTGTCACGTAAAAGACACTATAAAATATATTATGTGTACAAAACTACTACCCCTGCCACCACCACCATTTCTACTACGACGACTACTTTCTTTGTTTTACCTATTAATACTCTTCGACCCATTACGGGTTACAACCACCTTGGAGGGAAAAAGGGAAAGGTGGGAGGAGGAGGAGGGGAAAAGATTATTAAATATTTTAGAACAGTCGAATCTAATTTTGCATTAACCTTAACTGCTTGGCTAGCTTATAGTGTATTCTTTTTTTGCTTTCCCCGAGTACGTGTCATGATACTGTACTGCTGGAGTAATCTACTTTCTCTTCCCAATTTATTTCAACATTTGATTATACTAGACAAACAGTGACTGAGAGAAGGAAGAGGGGAGTGGTGGGGATGAAGAAGAGGAGGGACAGTGACACAATGTTTGCAATTTGACAGTGTGCACATAACCTTTTTATTGCTTTGCTGAAGACCTTGTCGACGAGGTTTGTAAAACCCCTAGGATTGCTCTCTTCCTGCTCAAAATTATTCACCTCTCTTTTTCTGTTCCTCCTCCTCCTCCTCCAACATGTAACTACCTAACCATCTTTTCCCTCTCGCCTCAATCCATCTCTTTCCCGCTCTCTCTATCTTTGTGTGTGTGTGTATGCAGATTGTAGATATGGATCAAGTTAGTTTTGGTTGCTGCTTCGAAAGGAAGCACATGGCCTCAAGGATCCTTCCCTTTCTTAGAATCTCTATCTCAGAACCCACTACATTCATGTTTTCAACAGAATACTAAAACAACTCAGTTAATTCAACGACCGTGCACATGCAATGGCACAGCTTGTAAAAAGAAGAGAAAGAAAGAGAGAGAAATTTTTTCTTCTTCTCTTCCCTTAACCACTACCCCTTCCTCCCCACCTCCTCCTCCCTCCTCATCCCAACTCACATTTCATGTAAATTAAATTAACCTTGTGCAAAAGTCGTTACTTACAACTATGGGAATATCAAGTTGAGTTAAGTAAAGAGAGAGAAACGAAGCAGCCACAAATTTAACCAGATAGAGAAATGTGAAAAGAGAGTGAGAGAGAGAGAGAGAGAGCGGCTGAATCAACTCAACCCATGGTTTATGGTAGTGCTAATATGAATTGGGTAGTTTTAAATTAAATCGAGTCAAGCTAGTTTAAAATATACATCCCTAATCCCTACGTATGCAAGTATGATAGTCACTCACACACACAAAATATACATATTATGTATACACTCGGATACATTATCTTTGTAGACATTTTACCGCAATTGTCTGTGCTCTGTTTTCTGTGTGTATGTGTGTGTGTGTGAGGGAGAGAGAATGTGAGTGCTGTTCTGAAATGACGCAGAGTACACAAAGTGAATTATTCATGGAGAGTGAGAGTACTGTCACATGTCATGTTCAGCTTGATAAAATTCAACGATAATTAGCTCAAAGTATAAATTGTAAATAATTGAAAGAAATAAACAGTTAAAACCAAGTTTCCTCGAAATAGGAAAGATAATAATGTGAGTACACCACACACACACACGCCAACACACCCCCAGAAAAAGTGGGATTTGAGATTATACACTTCATAATGATTATGTGTGTGTGTTTTATACAAAATCTTTTCTCTCCTCCCCCTCCACCTCCTTTCAGTACGTTCACTCTTCGACCATTATTTTTGAGTAGGAGAGGAACGTTTTGGTTATCAAGATGAGAAATCTAGAAAAAGTGATACAATCGACATGTGAGAGAGAGAGAATGTCCAAAGTTGGACTAGGAGAAAAAATAAAGCTTTCAAGGAGAGAGGGAACCAACCATATTACTAAATGAATATCTAATTTGAGCTTGACACGCAAAGTACGTGACTATGTATAAAATACAGATATAGATGTGTGTGTATATATCGTACCCATCAACCAATATCATTTGTCACATGGTTGAGGCTAAAATAGACAAGAAGTATGACGACTACAAGACGGACACACACACACAGTCAAACGAATAGGATAATAATAAAGAGTTTAATAATCAATAGTTTAAAGAGAAAATTTTTTTTTGATTCTTACTTTCGAAGTAATTTGATCTCATTTTCTAAAGAGTCTTCTTTTCCTTTTAACGCTTTCTTATCGATGATTTTAATGGCAAACATAACATTAGGATCCTCTTTACTTTGAGCCAGTCGCACTGCAGAAAAAGACAGAAAAACAGACACAAATATAGATTATAGATTTTTTGTTTTTTTAAAAAAAAAAGAATGTTCATGTTCCACACATTTTGTTGAAAAAAAATTGTTTTGATCATAAATTGTTTGATAATTAAATTTCTTATTTTTCTGAAACACTCACCTTGTGAAAATGCTCCACTGTTGCAAAGGGTAAAAACAAATACAAAAATTTGATTGTCATTATTTTTGTTGTTCGCACATGATTTACAAATGAGAAAGAAAGAGAGAAAGAAAGCGCATCGCGAGCGAGGAGTGAAAGCACAGCAAAAAAAAGAAAAGGAAAGGAAGGAGAGAGAGAGAGAGATAATTGGTCCAAGTTTGTATTACTTTTTTGTAAAAAAAAAATAAATATAAAAAGTACAAAATTGTGACTTACGTTCCGAGTATATCCTTGAGGTCATATTTCTCGTCTACAGCAGGTGCCTTATCCTGCTCTTTACAGTCCTTCTTCGACTTTTTCGTCGAGTCCTTCTTTCCAAACAGTGGCATCATTAATAAATACCACATCACCTGAAAACACACACTCCTGGTTCACAATAATAATTCATTTCGCTCAGTCGGACTCTTCATAGCTACTGCTAAAACTTCCCAGTTCTTCTAGTTGAGGTCTGCAGAAGAAGGTTTCGATTAAATCAAGAGTTGCGCACTGTCATCTCTCTCACTCCTATCTCTCTTACTCTCTGTTTTTCTGTATACACGTTTATATAGTTAGTGATAATATCATGTTCAACAATAATATAAATCAGTTCATAGCTCACTCAGACTGACTCTCACACAGAGTCTCAGACCTTGACTGGAAAAAAAGTGTAGTCAAAAACATTGTCAAGAGGTCCCTTCCCCCCTTTGACAGTTTCTCCCCAGAAGAAAAATCATACAAAGTTATTACTAAAAGAGTGAGAGGCAATTGACAAGTCGACGATCTGTACATACACACAAGATTCCAGTGTGCCAGTACTACACTGTGTAGCAGAATGAATGGTCATATGTAAATCAGATATGTAAATGCCAAAGGATGCAGACTTTGTCTTAAAACTAATTGCAAAATTTTGTTGGAATGATCACTCGCTTATTTTTAATTTTCTTGATTTTGATTAGTTAACATCGATTTAACGCTTGAATAAAATTACGCATATTTTTTGTATTCTTTTTTTTTTTTACATAAGTGAATAGTACTGTAGATTAGATTTCAGAACATAATTTATTAATTGCCCATGGCATACATCTTGGTCCATTCTCTCGCATTACGAATTGCTTCTTGTTCGTTCAATTTCCAAAGCTCCGCTACATCATTTGCCTGAAAATTAATTTTTAAAAAAATCATTTTAGATCTACAACTTAGTCAATGAAAGTAAAGGCTAAGTGTAATATGAATACAAAATTTATAAAAAATTGTTTTCCTTACCAGAGGATCATCTGGATTAGGAGCACTAACTGTAAATTGTACAATAAAAAAGATATTTAAAGCATTTCAACTTTTTTGTCACAAACATTACAAATCATTTTAATTTTGTAAAGCCGTAATAATTCATGATACTTACGCAACGCTTGAATTGATAGTAAAACAGTTCGAATTTGTAAAGCTGGACTCCACTTATCTAATAACATCAGAGAGAATATATTTAATTTTATAATACAAAATTTAAAAGTTGTTAACTCAATAGAATGTATCGGAATTTCTTTTACCTTTAAGAATATCTAAACAAATTCTTCCAAGTTTATCAATATTTGGGTGGTAGATCTTGGTAATGAACCTCACTTTAGGGGCTGACATAGGATAATCTTCCGGGAGAAATAGTTCTAATTTAAAAACACCTCCTACAAACACACAAAATATTCATTAGGTCACTTGAAGGGTAATTTACAATTTTGTTTAATCGTCTTTGACACTTTAGAACTTGTTACATACCTTCAAAAGGAGATCCTTCAGGACCTAAATAATATAAAAAGAGTACAAAATATTGATGACATGAAAGTAAAATGTAATTTGTTGATTGTTTTTAAAAAATTCATTTACCAGCCACGACTACATGGAAGTATCGAGCATTTGCTTCATCTGAATTGACAAGAAATTAAAAATAAATTGCGAGAATATTTCTTTGTTTATTATATTTTTGAACAAAATGAACAATTTTTCTTTCTTACCTGGAACTGCATTAATACCCGGAACGGGTTCTTGCATTAACCGTTGTGTTTCCTTCAAAAATAAATTAAAATCAAAGTTAAATACATATCAAATATGGACACCAAGTATATAATAACAGAGTCAAAAGTTTAACCTTGTCAAATGTGTACACTTCAATTCAGAAATATTACGTAATTGAAATTTTACAAGTACAACCAATTTTGACAGGAACAACAACAACAACAAAATACAAGGAAAAAAGGTGTTATCAAATGTCAAAAAGGGAAGGTGGGATAATTGACATGATTCTGTTATAAACTTGGAATTTTGACTCTAGTATTAAATGAAAAGAATCTGTTTTCATTATGACGGATTTAATTGATGAATCAAAACATTATTTCAACTTTTTTACCTTAATAATACGTCGGGGCAGTCCCGCCATTGTAAGAGCTTTTAATAAAAGACACACCGGCTAAAATTTTCGAAAAATCTTCTGTAATATAGAAAATTTTTTCGCAAAAAAAATCAATGCAAACAGCTATTAAAACACGGGTAACTCCGATCCAAAAGTAATATCCCTGGCAAAAAATTGAAGGAAAAAAGCTAGTATAGCGGAGAATAGCCGAATTATGGGTTAGAAGAGTCCCCCCTAGATGTACTTTGCGACTAGTCAATTTGTGCTAGTTCTCGTTGTGGAATTAATCATAATTAACTACTCTGTATTATAGAATAGTTAGACTTTTTCGAAAATCTTGTCGCATCGTAACAAGCCATGCATCATTTTGAAGCTCTTGACATGGTCATTTTGAATCTGTGCTCGCCTCACGAGAAATCGCGAAGGTCAGGGGTCAAAAAGGTCAAAATAAACAATAACTTGTATGTCGAGATTGTGAATGCGTGTGAGTACATTTATACAATGACGTTCAAGACTCCTACGTACCTAATTAGACATTTAGTATCTAATGATAATGTACTCATCTATTTCCGTGTTATGGGTATATTTGAAAAAATTAATAGAGTGAGGAAACCAATCTTTTAAACTGCCTTTAATTCCAGTCAACAGTTCGACACTTTTCTCCATTTAAATTTTATTATTTAATTATATAATTATATATTCATGTCGTGGTCCTGTTGTTTATTTTGGAAAGACTGTCGGACTGCACATGTCGGCGGGTTATCCCTAAGATGTCTTTTCATTGTTTTTTGTGTCGCGAATCCTAGTCCACATTTTGGACGGAAATTTTTCAGCATTTGGATGACGATGATCCTTGCTTTGCAAATGATCGACAATATTTCCTTTTTGTACAAAGGTCTTGCCTGAAACGTAAAAAAATGGAAAGTTCCATAGGTACTTCTGTATGTATATGAGTCGAGGTGATATAGCTATTTTCTGTGACAGTAGTAATTTATACTTTAGTATTATGTCGAACTTACCACAACCGTCTATTGGGCAGCTAAATTTTTTCTTCTTATTTGGGTCACGATGAGCCTTGCTTTCTAAATGATTTGCGACGTTATTCTTCTGTGTGAAAGTCTTGTCTGAAGTAAAATAAAAATGAACACTTTGATAAGTATTTATGCATTTGTCTGAGTCAAGCTTATTTACCTATTCACGTCAAAATAACAATTTAAGTGCTAATATTATGTCGAACTTACCACAGCCTTCAATAGGGCAACTAAATCTTTTCTTCTTACTTGGCAGAGGCGGTTGGTCATCATTTATGTCAGCATTCTTGACAGGGTTCCTCGATTGTTCATTAATTTCGACTGGTTTAGTCATGTCTGCAGTTGCAGTAAGATAATCGTCAGGTCGTTCACTATTGTCATCAATTTTTGGAGACTGCTCTGTCGGAATTTGATCTTGTTCAACTTGGGAATTAGAATGATCGACATTATCAACAATTCCTTTTTGACTAGGCCCGATGAATTCGTCCGTCTGAACTCTCCTATGACTGACTTGGGTTTCGACTAATACTGGTTGTTGACTATCGTTAGTCATAGCAGTTGTATTTTCGACAAATTTGTCAAATGAAGAAGTCCAAGTGACGTGAGGTTGTTTTGGGTCGTCGATAGTATCTACGTGAGCAGAAATTGATTTGAGGTGTCCACTAATTCTCCTCGTCCACTGTTTAATGGCAGCAGTAGTACCTAAGAAAGTAGGGCGAAAATATTATTACGTCAGTGCGAAAGCAAGTGGTAAGAGTCAATGTTTGCAGACAAACTGATGGCTATTATTTAATTACGACATTAAAAGACTTACGAGGCGATGTTGGACATGTCGACTTATTGTATGGATGACCCTAGTACAAGTAAACAATGATATTAATGCGAAACTCCAGAATTAAAACTACGAGTTTTTTAGACTACAAAGTGATTTGATTAAAGAATTGAGGGAGCATACCTTTCGGGGCTGACCACTCTTCATCTGTCGACGTTGATTTAACTTGAATGACCCATTACTGCAAAAGTAAAGACACGTGCAATTAGTTTAACGACAATGGAGGATAATTGAGGGAAAGTGGAAAGAATAAGACAATTTTGAGATTCGTTTTATGTCGACATTTACCTAAGAGCTAATATTTTTGCGACCGGACAAGGTGGCACGTACAATTGCCTTGGAGGTTCCATAATTAACTAAAGTCAAACGACCAAATGTAACTAGGGGTAAACTAATCTTAAAATTTCCGTTTGAAAATAAAGTGCGAAAAAATCTATGGTCTGAAATTTTATTTCAATGTTGACAAGTTTTTTTTTATCTTATACAAAATTGAAGACAGTAGTTTCTCACAATTTCAATAACCCGATCATTAGTTAAAATTCTTGCAAAAGTAAAACAATATTATCATTTGTTACTAGTTGTAGACACATTACCAGCTTTACAATGAAGGCTAGAGAGAGACTTTCTAAGTAGTTAAAGTACCCATCTCACTTTATTTCTTATTAAAAAGTGAGATGTGAAAGTTCCCAAAAGTATTTACTTACTTACAAGTGTACTTACCGGCATTCTGAGTAACTTGTCACACTTCTCGGATGACATGATTTGCATAAATTTGACTATGTAGTGAGTCATCACCACTCCGTATTTTTAGCATAGTATCTAGTAGTAAACTATCAAAAAAGAGACAGAAAGTGTCACTCTTAAATTCACAATTCTAGTATTTCTGTGTGAATAGTTTGAACTTCTATTCCTTCTCGTCGACATTGCGTGACAAAAGAACCCTCAGTTTAATCACAATTAAAGTTAGTCGACATGTCTCAGCCACCTCTCCCGACACCTTATTTAAATCCACTCATTCGTAATGTGGTTAGTGCAGCAATTATCCGACTCACTCTTGGAAACAAAGTACTTCGTCGTCAACAAAGACTCAATTTAATGGGGCTTCGTCATAGTGCTTGGACACAAAGACGAAAACATCAATTTCAATTATACCATGCTATCTTAGTTGTGATGGAAATTCTACTTAATCAGGGTCAAATTTTAACAAGCCGACAACTACTTTATATTGTCAGAGGTTTTTTTGATTTTCAACCTCCTCCTCCCGGAGCCTTGCACTTACTGTCACAGACATAATTGTCAAAGATTGTGTTCATAAAATTTATATGTACGTAAATGTAAGTAAAACTCATACGTTATTCTTTTGAACATCTTCCATGTCGAAAATATGATATTATTATCTATTCCTTTTGTACGTATGTCGACAGGTTCCAATGTGTTCCCTACCCGTCTACGGGGAGCCAAAAGGGAGAGTTGTTGTAGGGGGTCCGAATTTTTCTTTCATTGTGGCAACCAGTCAGTTCAGTGGACAACACTGACAACACTGCACAGCGTCCAGGAAATGGAACGTAAGTCTGACTATTTTAATTCCCCAAATGATATGTTTGAATATATTGTGTATATGAATAATTTTAGGTCTGCCTCCAATTACCACCAATGCCGAGTACGTTTTAATTGTCGAATCTATAGGATTACTTCGTCGACTTGTACACACTGGACATTTCCAGAGAATAGGAGGACGACCAGGCCTTATTGTATCTGGTAAATTCATTCCTTTTCTAATTTCTTAACTCTTGTGTCGATTTAGTACTTACGTTCTTTTTTACTTCAATTCTAGGCTCAGGATCCCCTGATTTCGCCACTAGATACTTTCTTTCTCTACTTGGTCGACTTCAACAAAATGGTAACCCGCAGATAATTTTTTTCTTTTTAATGGATGGAGATATCGAAGGCATTTACCAAATATATACATATCTCCGCGGTGTTCCGTCACTAGACAACCTAGCAAATGTAAATGACAATGTTCGATTCGCTATTCCGTTTGGACCAAATGTCAGACACCTTGGAGTAACGGGGGATGATATAAGAATTCGACAACTACAAGGGAGACTTTTGACTGTAGAACAACGACAAAGATACGTCAACTTCGGAAACTCCCTTCAAATATTTGGATAAATATCAACCCATCCCAAGAGAAGCCTCTTCAGCCTCCCTCCATTTTCTCCTCCACCAACAGCCCCATCCCAATTACATAGTCGACGTCTTTCTGTCACAAAAATCTAATGGATATTTTTTATAAAGGGATAATACCCCCTTTATATAATTACCCTCTGTCCGTCTGTCTATTATATTATTTCTATTATATGTCTGCTTATATAATATAATTTTCTTGCTGCTGCTGGCCGAAGCAGCGATAGATGGGCTCGACTACACAATTCTTGGTGGTGATACAGTAAAACGATTTTTTGAGCTCGACTTTGAACCCCCTTCGAATGGCAAAAATGAAAATTTTGGATGCTTATCAGTGATTCATTAAGTGGAGGAATATGTACCGTATTGCCATTTTTATTTCTTTTTTCTATAACAAATTATTATGCCTTTTTTTCACTAGACAGTGTCTAGTAGACACAATCCACAGTACACATACTTTGTAAGGTTTCAACGAATTTATTTTTTCCCGATGAAATAAATTTGTTTTTGTAATATACTATATTTTTGATTATATATTTGATTTCGATAAAACATTCCGCCCCAATAAAATATTGTAAGAATTATAGATTTATGTTGTATTGTTGACCCGCAGATTCAGAATATAATGTATCATCTTGTTATGCTGACACGGCTACTTGTGGACAGTTTGGAATTGTACACATATTTTGAAACATGGCTGCATCTTCACTGTATCGAGTCCGAGACTCCAATTGTTGAAACAACACAGGTTTCCTGCAGTATGTGCATTCCTGGATAGAGAGGGAGAATAAAAATTATTATTAAAGAACAGAAAATGCATTTCTTTTGTGTGTAAGTAAACATTTAGCTTTATTTACATTTGTGCAGGGTCGATCTCGGAGTGGAATACCCATTTCCTTCCAAACTTCAGTTAGGTCCGCAACAAAGCTATCCATCATTTCTACCGTATGATGTCTGAAAATATAAATAATATAAATACTGCTGTTGTGAACATTTTAAGATTTAATAAAAACACTGATTAAAATTTTAGCCTTACGGTGTGGGTGCTATGCGAAGTTTTTCCTGTCCTCGTGGAACCGTCGGATAATTGATTGCCTGTACATAGTGACCTTTACGCTTGAGAAGTTCATCCGAAAGTTGACTGCTAAGAGAAGGATTGCCAATCTGCAGGGGGGAAAGTAAATGAAAAATATTATATTTTTAATATTGACACCATATTAAAATTAGTAGTTATTCCTAGACAAAAAACTTACAAACACTGGAATAATATGAGATGGAGTATGTTCAACAGAAATTCCAGCCTCCATCAATTTGCTTCGTAAATATTGTACATTCCATTGATGCCGACTTCGTAATTCTCGTCCTTCTTCCGATCTTAAAATTCTGACAGATGTGAGGGCTCCAGCCAATACTGTCGGTGGAAGGGACGTCGTGAAAATAAATCCAGCAGCATAACTCCGAACCATATCCACAAGAGAAGCACTTCCAGCAATGTAACCACCAATATTTCCAAATGCTTTACCTAAAATTAGACAGGGAGACAGAGAGAGGGGATGAATAACCTTAAATTTCTTTCAAAAGAAACATACGCTGTACTTTTTTCTTGTATTTCTTTAATACAACATACCAAGAGTCCCAGAAATGATATCCATTCTGTGAAGGAGTCCTTCCCGTTCTCCAATACCAGCTCCATGTTGACCATACAAACCAACAGCATGGACCTCATCAATGTACGTAACAGCACCATACTTGTGAGCAACTTCACAAAGCTCCTTCAGTGGACAAACAGCCCCAGTCATGGAATGTACAGTTTCAAACGCAACAATTTTTGGAATCCTCCGATCAACAGTTTTCAACAATTCTTCCAAATGAGCCGGGTCATTGTGTCGAAATATATGTTTCGGAACACCACTGTTTCGAATTCCTTGAATCATTGAAGCATGATTCCCAGCATCCGAAAAAATATGACATCCTATCCAAATATACAAACACAAAACAAGTTATAATAACAGAATATATTATACATCCTACTACATATTCATATTAAACAAATCAAAGAATACTTATTTACCTGGAAGCGATTTTGCTAATGTATACAAAGTTGAGTCGTTCGCAACAAAACAGGAAGTAAACAAGAGTGCAGCCGGTTTTTGATGAAGAGCCGCCAACTCTGTCTCCAATCTTTCATGGAAGAGTGTATTTCCAGAAATATTACGAGTTCCTCCAGCACCAGCTCCATGATCCTCAAGTGCATCCCTATTTTTTTATTGATAAAAAAGGTAAACATTTTTATTTTCAGAATATTCCGGGGGTAAACGCTATTATATTTGAGGAAAATGTGTTTATGACTTACTTGACCGCTTGCTTGACTTCTGGATGACAAGACATTCCAAGGTAATCATTTGAACACCAGACAGTAATAGGCCTTTCTCCCCAGCTGTACTCGCGAGCACTTGGAAAGTTGTTGGCAATCCGAAGAACCTTTTTGAAGATTCGGTAAGAATGATCATTCTTCTTCCGCATTATTTGTTCATGGAAGAAAGACTCGTACGGAAAAGTTTCTTCATTTGGCTCCTCCAATTTCTTTCTCAACTCAATCACATCTTGGCGAATTTCTGGACTGGCCTCTTTCATAGCACCAACAGCAGCATCAGATGACAAGAATGGACATTTCGTCACATCTGCCTTTTCTTCCTCATTACCTAGTTTGTAAATGAAAAAAAATTACAGAGTTAAAGTAACAACAATTCCTTTTACTTTCATTTTCTGTAATACATTCTATACAATTTCGATTGTTACATTAACAATGTTAATATATGTATCTAATACTTGAAAAAAGAATATTTTATCAAGTAAGTACTTACTTTTGTTAATACTTTTACTTGCTGGCATGGATGACAAAACTCGACCAAATACCGGACAATTGTCCGCGTACTTCTTGAGTAAATTGGATCCATGATTCCGAATAAATGATGTTGGTAGACGAGTCAAGAATGGACAAGGCATCTTGGTTGTAGCTGGACTAATAACAGACATAAATCAAATCCTTATATTTTAACTCACTTAAATAGCCTGCCAGCAGTGTATTTCACTTTTTATTTCCTCCTCCTCCTTTTTGACTCGAAAGTTACTGAGTATTAATACTTTATAATACTGTTATATTAGTCATGTTGTGGTTTTGTGTGGAGTAAGTTCCTTGATAAATGAGATAATCGAAAATTGTCAAAATTGTGTAACTTTTTCTCTCTGACCACAAAATCCCTATTTTCAAAAGTTAAATTTTCCTGACCTGTGCTTTTATATCGCAAGCGCAAAATATATCGTAATTTTTTTTTTGCGAAAGAAAGCTTCGGACTTCTTAGTATTTCACTAAAAGAGAAAGACAACGTTCTTTCATTTGGAATTTACAAAACTTGACAAAAGTCATGTTAGAAGTTAGAAGACATAAAATAATACGACTTTTTGATATCGAATGATAACAAAAGACAATTGACATAACCCTTCAGCATTTAGCAATGAAAACATTCTACTGTAGATCCAATTAAATTCTAATAGAATTCTAATATATACTACCAAGTCGTAATGACGTAAATATTAATGTGTAGAAACCAAGAATTTGTTCTGTGACAGAGGCTCTTGTTATACCTTGGACATATGAGCAGTGGTTTTAACCCATATAATTAGTAAATGCCGGTAATTGTTAATTTGTACAGGTGTGTACGGAAAAGTTGGGAGAAATTTGATTTCTAATTGTCAAAAAGTCTTTTTATTTTTGATTCTGAACTAAATATGACATTTACATATGCTGAGAAGAAATATTTCAAAGAAATTGAAAGGACGAGTGAAATATACGCGTGTGAGAAGAAAACTCACGTGAGGAACAAGTTTATTATTAGAACATAATATGGAGAGAGAGAGAGAGAGTCAAAAAAAAAGAAAAAGAAAGCTTACAGACACACACACGAAGAGTGGAGATGGAATGGAGGATTGTACAACAATTTTTCAGATTTGCCCTTCAATGAAGCAAACACACGCCACACCACACAGAACAACAGGTAGACGACTGACTGACTTTTGACGATAGACTGAGAGAGAAGTTCAAAAGTTGTAAAAGATATATAGGAAATTATATTATATTATAATATTCTGAATTATAATAACAGCTTGACTGACTCATGTACCCCTCTCCTTCAGTTAGTTTGATTCTCAAGTGTCAGAAAAACATGCAAGCAGAAGCATTTAAGTATTATCCTGTATTATAAACGACTTGTGATTATGATAGATAGTTGTGTGTGTGTGTGTGTGTGTTCGAGAGTACCTGGTCAATTGATGATGATGATGAGAGTGGACCGTCTCGTTTGAACGCCAAGGCAAGGCTGTAGAAATGGATGGTAAAGATTATTGAGGTCAACCAATACACATTAACTCTTCAATTTTCTTTTCCTGAAGGTGCTTAGGGCTCTTCCAATCTCCCTACATAGCCCTGAGACATGCCCTTTCATTTTGTAGTCATACACACAGTAAGTACTTATAATATAATACATGTCATTTTGTCAGTCAAACATTTCAACCTGGATTTTAAAATCAAAGTTGTCACATACTCCAGTAATACACTCTGTCTCTCTTTACACAGTTGAATTTCTCTCTCTCTCTCTCTGTGTGTATGTGTGTGTGTGTAATAGACTTAAACCAAACCAAATCCTAGATGACATTTTGACTTCATTTTCCCAATAAAACACGTTGACACTGTGCGTCAGCCCTCAGAAGAGACAGAGATGTTCCCTTCTTGAGAATTTAGAATCCAATTTAGGATTGGATTCTCGATTCTTGAGCATCTGTGCAAATCCGTGCAAATCTGTGAGAGTCTGCAGAAATATGCGAATGTTATGTTAATGTATGAGAAGCCTCTCAGGCACAAGTCTGGGAACAGCCCTTCCCAAATGAATCTGCAACAATCATCATAAAAATTGACATTGTAATACATATAAATGATGATCATTTTAATTCTTACTCATATGACATTTGGTACTTGGAAATACAAAGAATAACAACAATAGGTTAGGACGACTGGTACAGAGAGAAAAACAAATTTATTGACAGTGCTTTAACATTAGATATATGTTATATAGGGATTCGCAAAAATACACACACACACACACACACACAGACAAACTTTCTCTGTTCATCCTTTTATTGTGGTGGTGCCCTTAGGCTGACAGGTTGTGTCAACAAGGAATAAACAAAGGTTGTTATTTTCATTTTTCAGTCAGTCATGAATAAAAAGAAGCTTGACTGACAAATGATCACGTCATGTGATTCCTTTGACAGGTACTGTATACTTATATATGCATTAGGTAGGTAATATTAAATATCCAAAGGAGAGGGGAACAAACAAAGTCATTTTTATTAAAAATTTTGATACACAATTACATACTACTCTTTCTTTATCTGATTGATTGATTGATTTGCCATGATAGATGTCTATAATCATGTGGCTACATCTTGATGACGGTCTCAAGTCCTGCATGATGAAATCTTTTCCAATATAACGATAAGCGAGTTTCACAGTGTCTGGTACAAAAGCCCCATTTGCCTATTCAGGGGAGGATGCTAATAATGCAAGTTTCTTTTTTCCCAACTCCAAAGGATTTTTATTTCTGGTCGTTTAGTACATTCAACTGAGTTCTTATTCATTTGTATGTTCAACTTCTTTGATAAGATAGTCCAGGTGAGTGGTTTGTACAGTGTCCCACAAGATTATACAAAATGTCCCTTGTGTACTTTTCCCTCTACACCACACACACACACGCGGCACACACACATGTTAGTCGAGGAAGAAATAGTAGTAAATTGTCTTTATTACAATCCTTGTTATATAATTTTCAAATGTTGTATATCGACAACTCTCTCCACTTTTGTAAAGACATGACATATTATTTAGATTGTTCATATTCTGAACACACACACACACAATAAAAATAGTCTCGCTGACTTTGATGAAAGATCTGGTAAATTCCGGATTTTCAGTTTGTCTTTCATATTATGATAAATGTACTTGTGTGTTCTTCCATTAATATTCTGGGCAGACAATTCATTCTAAAAAGTTACAAGCTTTTACACACATTATAATCGCGTCAGAAGAGAAGAATTATTTTGCATTCTCAATTGTACTCCCTCCTCCTCTCCTCCTCCCCCTGATTTGAATGGCACATCTGCATTTCACGTCATCAGAATATAATTTTGTACATAATTTATTAACAGTAGTCAACTTCACTGACTAGAATCCCACACACACTCACTCACTCCCATTTTATTACAACTAGAACTAGCTATCCTTCTAAAATATAAAAGTCAATAGTACTTTACTTTTATATAGCTTCATTGTCCACTCTTTACGAATATTACGTCTGTCTACTAAATACTATTACTAAAATATTGTCATCATTTTAGTACTCTACCAACTTACTCCAACTAGTAATTTTTTCAAATCAAGTTTTATATAAAATTATTCTCAAAATACTGCTCTATCCCTATTGTAAATATTCCATCAGTTCTTCATTTGATTCTTCACAGTTCCACTATATTAAATAGGATGATTGCTTGGTATATTTTATCTGATGGAAAATTCTAGTCTCGAGGCATTAAAAGGTTTTGCAACTTCATAAAAGCAATTTAATCACGTTTTACAATACATACTAGGAATATTCAGTACAAAATGCAGACTCTGTCTCTCTCTTGACTGGAATATCCTAAATGCCCTTTTTTGTTCCACACCTTGAAAAAAAGGGTTATGTATTTGTACTGCATGGAAACTTCCAGAGAACTGCACTGTTTGCACAATTACTTTCGCCAGCAAACTTTTTTTTTCGCAATACATTATGTGGATTCCTCCCACAATCCCCTCACATGGAGGAAAAGAAAATTATTCATAAAAACCAAAGTAGTTCGTCCACCTTTTAACCTGTCAGTCTTTCCTTTTGTCCTGAGTTATTTAGTAGAATATGTAACCTACAATTTTCTGGAATAAATAAATTAAAACAATGAATGATGTAATTTTAAAGGAGGGGGGAATTCAGGACAGTAAAGCAACAAATGAAGGTCATGCAAAAAAAGATAACTGGGAGAGAGAGAGATGATACACTTATGTTAAATTCATCACAACTGATTATAATTAAATTAATCATGATGTACATTTCGTGTGGAGTCATGAATTCAGTGTTAAAATCATTCGATCAAACATGTGTAGCTTTTCATTGTACTTTTTTTTATTCATTCGTCACCTACAACTTTTACAATTTTTAAAATTTTTACAAGAGTATGAAAATCTTAAGTAGTAGATAAATTTTACTCTGCAAAGAATGTACATTTTTACTTCATTTATTATTCACAATAAAACAAACACACAAAAAACTTTAAATGTATAAATTACAATATAAATTTATATTCATAGCTGGTTGCTGTTTGGTAAGTATTATAGTAGGAACTTAGGGTTGAAGTTTCAGTGGCTTTACACTTTTAATATAATATAGTATGTATTTGGCAGTGCTTCCCAAAAGTCATGAGACTAAACCTACATTAATCATGGACTAATCTAAATGGCTAAAAAGTGTCAAGTAATAAATTATTGAAAGTTAGAGTGATGGCACATTGACAATATCAGCTCTTTGTAGAGTTTAAAGTTTAACAAAACAACTAAAGTACTTGTACACGAGACACAAATGTTATAAAGTGTTACATACCGTCAAAACAACACATGACATAGGTATTAAATATTAAATAACACACGACAAAAAAATTCAAAAAATAATTAATACACAAATCATTAAAAATTCAGTAATGTTACTGGCAGTGAAGAGGGAGCGAGAAACCTTTACGTAATTGTCATTTGATTCAATAAATTTTTAAAAAAACACACAAAAATGCTGGCGATGAGATACTCTCAACAAAAAATTCATACCACACACAATTCAATTCAGAATAATTTACCATGGTAGGTACCTAAGTACGTATAATATAATATGTATAATACACACACGTTAATTGTACAAGTCTCCACGTTACAGTATTTGGTCCCATAAATTATTAAGGTTAGTTGATTCTACAAAAATTTCATTCCTCTATGTTCAAAAAGTGATTATGTAGATCACTCTGAGATTAGTATATTTGTCGTACAAAAAATTTGAAGCCGACATACAAAGATCACCGGTATTTTGTTCAAAATAAATTTGATCCAATAACATTAAAAATCGTTTGGCACGGTTTCATTAAGGCACACCATTGCATTTGATTAAAAATGAACCTAAAAGTCTTAGGCTAGGACACACGAATAGTAACACACTTTTAACACACGTACACAGTATGTAACATACACACACACGACAATCAACAAACTTAACAAGGTATAATATATGGTATTTATGGTAGGTAACTTTGTCGTTCCGTACACTAAAATGTACACAAATGTATTATATAACAATTAAATCTTTTGGAGCATCTGGAGAACGGATATAAATAATAAAATACCCGTCTTCATTTTTTAATAAATTGACTCTACACACAAACAAACAAACAAAAAAAATTCTACCTTATACTATTTCATAAGTGTAAGTACTCAGCAAGGACATTATTACAAAATATCAATATCAATATTATGCTACTGTACTGTACCAAGAAAAAATTGTTGCATTTTTAAGTAGCACACGCTGCTGTTACGAGAGTTGGGAGTTTAACACTATAAATTAATAATCTGTAGTGTAGTAAAGAGACTGTGTGTGTGTGTATTTGTGGGGGTATAAGGAAATTAAGCTGAATTTTCACCAGCCGTTCGGTATTAAATATAACAAGTTTTTTGTAAACCAACTTAACTATGAATTGCAAGTTCGATGATAGTCTTCGATTTTCTTTATTGCTAGCAAAAGCTGCTCCATTTGTCTTGATAACGAGTCTATCGCTCTGCCCAAGTCGTCAGCTTTCCTCTCATGTTCCCCGTATTCTTTCTCCATTTCTGTCAATATTTATATTCCATTACTTAATCGTATCCAAAATACAAAATCATTGTTTAAATTACAAACACACATACCTTGAAGCTCTTTCAACTTGTCGTTCACATTATTTGCAAGACGGTTAGCACGATTTTGCATCCCTTCTTTTTCCTTGGCTTCACCAAAGAGTTGAAGTTTTGCTCTCAAAGACCTTGAAGCCTCAGTGTGTTCTTGTTTTAGTCTACAACGTGTGAAATATAATTACATTATTTTCTTGCATACAATATCTACAGTGCATTATTAAATATAAAAAAAATTACGTGGCGGCATTCTCTTCTAATGCAGTAGCATTTCTGAGAGCAGATTCTGACTCATTCCTCGCTTGCTCCCGACGTCTCTCATTTTGCAAATTTTTCTTCTGCAGTTCTTCTAAACGTACTTTTAATTGCTCTACATCCTTCAATGATTCATTTGCCTTCTTTTCTGCATCTGACGTTTCACTCCCAATCTGCAAATAGAGCACATCCATTGAATAAAATATTCTATCAATTAAAATCAATGGTTAGTGCAATTATTTTTACCTGTTTCAAGTCAAGGTCAGCTCCAGATATGTCTTCACCTGCCTTCTCAATTGCCTTCTCTGCTCCCTTTTGAGCTTCTCCTGCTTTTCCCAATTCTCGGGTCACTTGGACTGCCTCTTGAAGTACGACACCCGCTTGTGACCTAATATTAAATATTAATTTATACATAAGAAGAGTCATTGAAAAATTTAATAGGAGAACTTACGCTGCATCTTCAGCCATTTGTTTGAGTCGTTCAGCTTGCCGGAGGTCATCCTCTGTTGCATCAATAATTTGGTCAATGTCAGTCAGTGTGTCAATACTGTCCCGAATCCTTTGGGCCAACTCGTCAATTTGTTCCGGTCGTAAAGTTATATTTTTACTGAGAACCTGTGATCCAAAATACAGTCATGTAGAACCATTCTTTTGAAAAATTTGATTTTGAAAATAAATTCTTTTGTTATACCTCTTCGGCCAATGTTCTGATTTCATTTGGTGTGGATCCTGAAGTGTCCAAAAAGTCTTGAATAACACTGTCCAGCTCTTCTAGAGCTGCTTTCTGTTTTTCCGTTGCATTCTTTGCTTTCACTGCTTCCATATGAGCCATCTGAGCCAAATTGTTAGCTGCGTCAACTTCTGCTTTGGTTTGGGTCACCTATAAATTAATTTTGTAACAAAGATGTTTACATGCCGTTTTACTTATTTAAAGAAAAATATTGTCAAGTTTTCTTTTACCGTTCTGAGCAAGTCTTCAGCATCTCGATCCTTCTTTTTGAGCTCAGTGAATGCATCTTGAGCATATTTTAATGCACTGTCGGCATTACTGACTGCACCACCTTCACAAGAAATCCCTCCACATTTCCCACATCCGGCACCTCCACAAAGAGAGTCACAGGGATTCCCTCCTCGGTCACAAACAAGAGTATTCAGATTTGGGAACATACTACTAATATTCCCAAGATTATTTTCGAGCCGGAGTAGTGTGTCCGTCACTTGTTCTTGTGTTGAGTTCATTTGAGTCCCAACATTACCCAACAATGACTGGACACGACGTCGTTGTTTATCTGATTGTTTCACTAGTCCTTGAACTGCTTCAGTACGTCTAATGGAGTCGTCAGACCTCCTCTTGGCTTCTCTTGTCAAATTTAATGCCCCTATTTGTGGTACAAATTGAGTTAAATATATTCTTCTTCAATGGAAATCTATATATACTCACTTTAAGACGTACCTTCTACATTTGCTTCCTGTAAATTGATTGCACGATCCTTCAAAGAACTGGCTGAACTTTGTAAACCGTCAACTTTCCTTTCTAGTTCTTCTAGTGTGACATTTGTCAAAAGAATTCTTTGTGAAACACTAGCTACTGTTCTCTCCACGGAATCCAGTTGATTAGATGTATTTGTGAAGGTCGCCCTAAAGAAAATATTAAATTGTTTCAAAATTCTCTTCTCTAATTATTTATAGGTCTGAGCTTTACAAAAAGAAAAGTACGCACTTTCGATTGTCAATCATATCTTGTAACTGGTCCAAATCAGATGTGCTCACACTGGAACTCTCCAGCAGGCGATTCACTTCATCAATTCGAGTTTTCATGACATCAAATTCTCTCGTGTAAGCTCCAGTTGCTCCCTGTTGTTTGATTTGTGATGCAGCATCCACAACTCTTGATGTTTGATCTAGTATAAACAACAAATTTTTTTACTTTCTTTTATAAACCAACTTTTTTTTTAAAAAAAAAAGTGAAAGTAAATTAGTGAAAGTACCTTTCAAACCACCAATAATTCTGTCCCAATTGTCAAAACATTCTCCACATGGGGAGCAATGCGGTGCATATCCAATGTAGCCTCTTGCACACTCGTCACACTTCCCTGATTTCCCTCCGATACCTAAAAGAAATCCATGTATTGGAAAGGTCAAATGATGACTCAAAACAGTAGGGAATGTTTCTTGTATACTGCGGTCACTCACCAGGGATACAAACACAGCTCCCATTAGTTCTGTCACATTGACTCGTAGCAGAACCTCGCAAATTACAGTCACAAGCTGAAAAAAAATGACATCACGACGTGAAAAATTTATTTTGAAAAAACGATTGCAAATAAAATTTTAAATGTGTGAAAGAAACTTACGGTAACACTGATTCAACTTTGGATTGCCCCAATAATTAGTTTGGCATTGGTCACACTTTCTCCCTCCAAATCTGTCAAAAATTTGATAGAAAGTAAGTTACATTTTGCCAGAATTTTGAAGATTGTCATGTTAATTCATTTTTTGAAAAAATTGCAAACTTACCCTTGTCTGCACTCGCATTGTCCATCATACTGTGTAAAACACCAATACAAATTAAAATTTTCAATCAATAAACAAAATATCTTACACCTTTCACTTTCACTTTGTAAGCAAGTCGAGTCTTACCAAATTACATTGGGTACTGTGTGATCCAATAGGGTCGCACTCGCAAGCTATATTTCAACAATAATTGTTTTAATTATTAAAATTTATGATCAACTCAGAAGTAAAAAAATAAAACAGTTTCATCTTTGGATCCCTAACCTTCGCATCCTTCTCCACTAGCAATCTTCCAAGTGTCTTCCGCACAACGATCGCACGACTTTTGCATGACATTTGGTAAACAATGACTGTTTTAAAATAGGAGAGGGGAAAATAATTTTTGAATTATATTGCACATACATTTTAAAATTTTATACGCCACTGGAATGTACTTAACTCACCATTGACCAGTGAGGCGATTGCAAGGACCGCCAGTTGCATTCGTTCCAAGGAGATTGCAGACACAGGCTAAAAGTTTTCAAGGGGAAGAAATGATATTTTGGTTGAGTAGAATTCGTAAACGTTTTATTATGAAAAATTTATGTAATTTATAGTAAACTTACGTTGACACATTTGATTAATGGCATCTCCATAATACCCTCCTCGACAATCCTCACAGTTGAAACCTTCAGTGTTGAATAGGCACTGACGACATTCACCAGTTCGGATGTCACAATTTCCTGGGCGTGATATGTCAATATTATTATTACAACTACATGGTCGACACTGACCACCCGGAACATCTGGATCTCCATAATAATTATCCGCACAAGTGTCACATCTTGGACCCGAGTAACCCTCATCACACTCACTGAAATTATAAATCAAAGATGTTCCTTTAAAAAAAGTCTTCTGGAGCGAGGAAGTCATGTTAAGGAGTCAGCTATTAAAGAAAGGTAATTTACCAGACGACATCATTAGTTGTACGATCCAGAGCACAACGAGCAGCAAAAGAGTGACCACTCTCAGTTGTTCCAGGGCATGGACAAGAACGACAAGGGATATCGAAACCTAGACGAGGATCTCCGTAGTATCCTTCAATACACCTGTCGCAGGAAATTCCTGTAGAATTATCCCGACAATTCACACAAGTCCCAGTGTTCGAGTCACAAATGTCAGCGTGTCCATTACAATTACATCTTTGGCAATTCGGGAAATTCCAGTAGCCAGGTTGACACTGGTCACAAGCTCGGCCTGTAATAATCATATTAACGATTTTTCACATTATTCTACTTTTATCACAATAATCGTTGTATGTATTCAATTTTCTTAATTAACATACCAAATGTGTTCGGTCGGCAACGACATTGTCCAGACTGCAACCAAAGAATGAATTCATATAAAAAATCTGTCCATGTGAAATTGATCAATTAAAAATATTACCTGTGCGTCACAGAAGTTGTCCAGTGACCCAATTGGATTACACTCGCAAGCTATAATTGTAAAAAAACTCCAATATAGAACATCATAACATGGTTAGTGCTCAAGGTAGGATAAAAATGATTTGGACTTACGTCTACAACCCTCAGGACCAAATCCGTAGGTACCTGGAGAAAAAATTAAATTGTCAAGAAGAATAGTTTTGAGTAAACGAAAATTAGAGAAAAGAGAATGGAATTTACCTGGTGCACAGCGATCACAAGTTCGTCCGACAACATTAAGTTTGCAGTCACTACAATTCAAACATTTGGTTAAGAGGTCAATTTTTCACACACATTTTCCCAAAATATCAATAGTAAAAGGTACTGTAGTCTTACCATTGACCACCAAGAGTGTCACAAATTGAACTTGTTGACCCAGTCAAGTCACATCCACACTCAAATGACCCATCAAAGACAAAGTAACCCACACTGTACAAATTTCTCTTGCATTCTTCGGGCAACGGGTATTTGGAAGCACTCATGAAAATAGTTGGACAACGATATCCGTCAAATTGTTGTTTTCTGTACTCGTTCATGGGAGTTCCTCGGAAGAATGTTATGTCGTCAGTGCGTGGGATTAAGACGATCTACAATAAATTATATTATTTCAGTGAGGGATAAGTCTGATTTTCTTGTACATATGTAAGTATTAATGTGCAACAAAACTTACAGAATCAATGAGGACGGATGATGGAGTCCTTCCAGTTGGTTCAACATTCAGACGAATTTTATAAGTATTTCCAGCTTCCAAACAAATTGCAGGATACATAATAGCTTCTCTCGTTTCTAAAATCATCAAACAAAACCCATTAAATTTCATACAAGCCCAAATATTATTCTATGAATGTATTTCAAGTTAAGTTTTTAACAAACCTTCTCGGAGAGTGACAGCCGTGTTCCCTCCATAAGAAATACTATTAGCACATGGTCCATCGGGATCTGGGAAATTCTCTGGTGTCACAATCACATTGATAGGAGTCCAACTGGCTTGCTACAATTTCAAATTGAAATTAATTAAAGAGATCCACATTCAGAGACTCGTTTGAGAAAGAGAAAGTTAAAGAGAAAGCACAATTTCCTTACTAACCTGAGGTTCGTATCGGATAACCAAATCATAATCCATGCTCGTCACAATATTGTCCACAGTGAACTCTAAAAATGTGTCATCAAATGACCGAACAAATCCAACTCCAGTCCATGTTGAGTCCCGGCCATCACGGAAAGGTTCTCGTACAATAACTTGATTATTCTACAACAAAAAATATTATTCCATAACATGGTATTCATCATAAATCAATAATGAAAATAATTTAGCCAATTTATGATGGACATACCGGACTACTCTTAGCCAACTCTGCTTCGTACACTAAATGATCCAAGACTGGAGCAAAATATCCTTGTTCTGGTGTACTACAATCCCGGCCAGTGACATGAGCTCGGCATCTAAAATATTTCAAAAATTGTTCAATGATTGCATTTCAATCAGTTTATATTACAAAAGACCAAGATAGTTGACCATAAGCGTTATACCTGCATTGTCCAGTGATAACATCACAATTATTGTCATAAGCCCCTCCGACGTCACAGTCACAAGGTTTGCATCCATCCCGATCTTCCGATAATCCCCAGTACTCGGGTAAGCACTGATTGCAACTCATCGAAGTCACAAAGCGCTTGCACTCGCTTTTTCAATAAAAACAATAATTCAATTAATTTTTTCCAGAAAGCTTCATAGACTTTGCAAAAAAGTTGTAGTAACTAACCATTCTCCAGTGTATGGATTACATCCTTGATTTCCAACTGTTCCCAATATGTCACACGAACAAGCTGCAAAATAAATTAATTTTAAACTAACATTGTGCACAGTATGCTGCAGAAAAATGGTTAAAACTTGAGAAAAAATGTGAATATACCTTGACATCCTTCTGGATTGTCGGAACCTAGAAAAATACGAAAAGTAGTTTATTTTTACAGAAAATTAGCAATAATCAGTTAATTTCTTTGGTCTTGTTAATAAAAAAATGACTTACTTAATTGCCAAAAACCATTTTCACACTCATCACACCGTCTTCCACGAACATGGGTTTTACAGTGACAACTTCCAGCTTCTAAAGTATTTTCTAGATCTGTTCTAGAGTCACAAATTCCTCCATCCAATGAGCCTCTTGGGTCGCAGTCACAAGCTAAATTCCATAAATAATACGTGTTTAGAAAATACAGAATACACAATAGAATATTAATCAGTAACAAAAACTTACGTTGACAAGCATCGATGTCTGAAATGCTCCGGTAAGCCGTCAGATAAAAGAAAGGTTTGCACTGCTCACATTTCAATCTGTGAAGAGAAAGAGAGAAAGTCAGAATTTTTTCTAAAATCCATTTTCTAAAATTAATTATTAGAAACTTGCCCAATAGTATTATGCTGACAGTCATCGCAAACACCACCACTGACACTTCCAGAAGCCTCAAAAACTGCAGCATCAAAATGACAACTTGTCGCATGATTGTTACAGTCACACATTTTACAAGCGTTCGTTTGCTTCCCAATTGCAGGTTTCCAAGGGAGGTCATGGAAAAAGTCTGTCAAAAGTGTAATCAGCCATTATTAAAATCGTTACAAATTTTTTAAAATTATTTAGTGAACAAACCTTGACACTCTTCACAATTTTTCCCTTTTGTGTGGTGAGTACATTCACATTGTCCATAGACCATGTCAGCTCGGGCTTCGACCTTGGATTTTGGTGTACACTTGGAGGCATGTCCATAGCAAGAGCAAGAACCTCTGACCACCATTTCATAAATGGCATAATAGTATTTTTCCTGTGATGTAAAAAGTGAAAATTTTCAGTGAGCACTATTTATTTCATAACTGAAATAGATAAAAAGACTAGTTTGAAAAATATTACCTGAATATCTTGACGTTTATCCAGACGGTCATCGCCGAGTGTGTGTAATTTTGTAAAATTAATTCTCAAGTTGGTCATTTTGAGAAGATTTTGTACTTCTTGAGAGTATGGGTCACTTATTGGTAAGTTGCGAGGTAAGACACGGAAAATGACCTCTCCTTCTGTGGACGGAGCAACAGCCGAGTATCTGGACTCACAGATGACATCCGTGATTGCTCCTGCCGGTCCCTTCGGAATCCCAGGGAATGCCTCTTCACAGACATCCGCAAAGTACCGATACACCTGTTAATTGCATTCATTCATTGAAGAATCACGTAACTTTGATCATTCAATTTGACACTGATTGAACAAATGACAAACCTTCCATGTCTTTCCAAAGTCAAAGGATCTTTCAATCAACATGGCTGAAGGTCTGAAAGTCTTAAAAGTGATTATCAAATGAGTAAAATGAAATTCTGCTTCCAGATCCAATTGAATCGTCACATTCTCCACTCCATTTTCTGACTGCCACCATGACCTTTGTTGTGTCCTGCAAGGAATTAAGATATAAAAACGTATAAGCATAAAAACTTTGCACTCCAATTTTCATTTGTCTCTGACTAACTCGCATCGAGTTACAGTCATAGACATACAATATTAGTTCATATTAGAAGAATGAAATACAGATAATAGATTAGAAAAGAGATACGAGTGAAAGTTGATACCTGTTTTTATCTCTACACATAAGAAAAAAGAGAGAGAAAGCGGGAGAAATGAGAGAGTAAAAAGAAAGGCAAAGATAGTGAGATTAAAATGCCAAATTAATATGGGATTGTTATATGGGCATACCTAGATTTTTCACTACATGGGAAGAAAAGAGTGAAATGTAGTAAGGTGTAATTAAGAAATTAAATACAAATGAAATTGAATGATTCAATTTAAATTGTATGGTCATACCTAGACTCATCTCTACATATCATATTGTTGGAAAGAAGAGAGAAAAAGTGGTTAAAAAGAAGAAAAGAATATTTAGATTAGCAGATGATTCACAAGTTGTGAATCACAACCCATGAAACATATTGACAAGAATTACCCTGGGTAAAATCGATGAAGGATATTATCTATTTTGTGACTGAGTAGTGGATTTCGAGCATGTGGAGGTGTTGAATCACAACGGAAACATTTCTTCTTATCTTCTAAATGCGACACGATACAGTAACGCTCCTAAAAAACACATTACATAATTTTAACAATTGTCAGGATGTGACAAAATTAAAATGTAAATATTGGCAGTGCACACAAGAAACCAAATTTCCGAAATTTACCTCTCGATCGAGACCACAAGTCGAAGAAGCCGAAAGTCCGGACTCTCGACCGATCAGGAGATTTCCAGTGGCAGGGTAACATGAACTTTGGTCACAAGGATGTGGCCTTTGAAACACATAAGGTGGTCCTGCAAATATTTATCCCCTTCCCATTAGTTAAATATTAACATTTACCATTTTGAAGCATTAGTTGTATTAAGAACAGAAAGCGTTACAACGTATGCATTCTAACACAAAAGCATGCAAAATTCCGATTAGAAATTTGATTCAGAATTGACAACATGAAATGCCCCGATTCCGATTCGGGGCATTTTAATTTTGACACCCTGCCCTCATTTACATCCCAGCCCTATTATTATTAGACACCTTTCAAATTAAAGCTTAAACAATATCTTTTTTATATACCATGTATTAATCATGACACATCATTTTATACCTCAACCAATCTTTTTCTATTCCTATTTTGTGTGGACATTTGAAACCTCCCAATTTCAATATATTTCAATAATGGGAGCGGTCATTAATTACTTGCTTGTAGTGTGTAAAGTATAAACCCAGACCCTTGTAATAATTTTTTGTTACAATCACTCATACATTCGTCAGGGTAAAATTAATATAGTATAGAAAGAGAGAGACGATACAGTCACCAAAGATATCCCAAAAAAGATTCACCATCACACGCAAGTGTATTATTTTGCTTATGTTGTGCATATCTCAAAGTTATTCCTCAATGTGAAGTGTATATTTATCAATTTTACTACTCAATTCATTTGTACAGCAGCGTAATTGTTAGCTAATTTCGTTCATCGTCTCTCTCTCTGAGTGTGTGTAGTGTATGTAGTGTGTGTGTGGTTTGGAGAAACATAGGACGAGAAGATGAGAGAGGCAGAGCAGAAGAAAGATGGTTGTTTGTTGGGTTATCGGTATGATATACAAAGACTTCATTGATCATCCCCATCCATATACTTATATATTTATATATTACAGTTAGTCAAAGGCCTTTAGTTTGAACTGTCTTAAGAGACTCTCTCTCTGCCTCTGTGTAGAGATCTGCATTTCGTACCTCCGTCATTTTTTGTACGACCGACCTCGTCGTGGGTCTGACTGAGCGGATGGACACTATCTTCTCCTCGGTCTTCCCATCCCCCATTAAAGAAAGTAACATTACTAAACTCTGAAGTTGAATTCACTCCAAGTGGAAAGGAAAATGTATTATTTTTAATGGTCAGAATGTGCGCCCCTGTTGGTTTTGAATAGAATCCTCCTCCTCCTCCTTCACCACCATTTCGATGAAACGTCACTCGAGTTTCCGTTTGAACACTTCGATTTGTGTGCTTTTGTCTTTCTGTATTCTTGTTGATCTCGTACCTTCGTTGCCAGTAAGTCCTTGAGTATCCTCCCATATTCACCCTTTTGGATGAACCCTTGGGTTTTTGTTCAAGTGTCGTCTCTTCCGTCCCTCCACTCGCACTCCCATTCATACCTATTTTTATGGATTTTTTGGTCAAAAAAACACTGATGATCTTTTGCACTTGTCACCCTTCACCGATTAAAGTACCCCGTCTCCTTTTTCCATTAATTAATTGTCAGGATCCCTTGAACCACCTTTTTTTAAAATCCTTAACCAGTGTACAGTGTCAACTGTACTCAAAAACCCAACCTCAATTCGCCTTGTATTAATTAAATTATATGTACAAATTAATTTGGTATTAATTAACTTATTATATGTATTTTACAAAAAATTCCTATTATCCATTATTTATACAAATTTTTCAAAAAAATACTTACTCCAGTTTGTGTAATGTGCATTATACGTTAAATATTATAGCTCGTTACATAGTAATGTATAAAGGCTGGTAGTGATTATGGTAGATTATAACCGTAAAATAGTGCTAATATTGGTGAATTTTATGATAAATATTATATACAAAATACACCCTTATGTACAATATGATACCAATGTTATGTTATCGTGTAGTATATCTTTGACCCTTTCCATTCATTCTTCATCATATGATGAATGAAATTTAGTATAGATTTATGCTTACACTACAGCAAGCATCCAACTAATCAGCATTATAGAACTAAAAAGGTTAAAATGTCTCTGAGTAGGATTAAAATTAACGAAAATAAAGCGAAAATGAGATCAAAATAATCATGAATTATGCTATACGGTATTTTTTAAAATAATTGTGCAATTATTTAACTGGAGAAAATACTGAATATGATCACTGATCATAATAAAAATGCACTTTTAAAAGCATAGTTAGAAAAAATTCAAAGTTCACAAAGTGAAAACTAAGGTTAGGAGTAAAAGCAAGTTTTTCAACACGCGACAATGAAACTTGTAAACAAAGCAAAGAGAAAGAATGACAATTTTTAAAATTGTTACCTCTTGATGGAAATCTCCTGCTATTATCCTCTACCCGTACGTCATTTCTATTTTCTTGTGAGGAAACTATTGAAAATCCTATTAGAAAAATGAAACGAGTTAAAATAGTACAACTGGAAAATTTCTTCTGTTCTCTCATCATTGTTTAATATGAGGAGTGAAACAAATTTTTCTCATCAGAAATATCATGGCACAAAGAGAAAAATATTTGGAAATAAAAAAGAGTTAGAGAATTTTGAGAAAAATAATCTGAGTAAAAACTGAAAGGGCGTATTATACTAGAAGTAAGATTGATTAATCGTTGTAAACATAGCAGTATCATATGAAATAAAATTTGCAATTTTACATATTCAACAGGTGATACAAGAACCTTTCGTATATAATATACGCTGGGATACGTGAGACTTTCTATATGATCCGGCATAATTTTTACGAGTAGTCTCAATACAGGTTAATCAAAATCAAACTTCTCAAAAGAATCCTTACACACACACACACACACACATTTTCTTACAGAGTAAGAATTGTAGTGTGTTTCATAATTGCATGTTATACAAAACATTGGATATAGAATTAAAAAAGTAAAATTGTATCTTGTGTTTACCTATAACTAGAAGAATTGTACTAATTAAGTATGAAATATTCTTGAACTCCATGTTGTACAAATTTTTCTTTCATAAAAAAGTTCCTTTTTTAAGATTCCACTTAACAACAACACTGTATGTAAGTGGAAATTGATTTTAGCACGATCATACTACAAACTTTAATACAGGGTAGCAATGTCCACCACCACCAACAACAACCACACACACTGCATGTACTAAAATATTTTTTAAAATATTACATTTTCTCCTAATACTTTATTTTTTTGTAAAAATGAAACTTAGACTAATGTACACACAATAACACACACTGTCAAATCTCTCTCGTTCTTCCTCTCATCCGAACAGCAAGAGATGAACTAAATCTTCCTTCCTCTTTTGGACAATTTGAGAGTTAAAATCTGTCCCTAGTCTTTTACATGGGCCATACATACAAATAGCATATCCCTAAATTCTTATTGTACATACGTTTAGCGTTTTAAGCACTTACTTAGAAGTTCTAAGAATTCCATGTAATAATAAGACATGGGATAAGAAATGGGCTTACAGTATAGCTGACTTTCACCCATGTTAAAAACCGGTCGACTCCCGGCATGGGTAATTTTGTGCATGTTCATTTTTGTAGGTTTTGTTTGCAAATTATCTATAACGTTTTTCAAGCAAACATAGTCTCAATTTTGATCGAAAAACCTACGAAAAGTCATGTTCTTTTGCAAAAAAAACATGATAGTTCACAAAAAAACTATTAAATTTCATGCTCAAAATATCTAGTGACATTCATATGAATCACAGCAGAACTGGTATATCCTACCTGCTGAAAGTTTTCAATTAAGATGTGAAATCAGGGAAATCTCCTCGGATTTGACTGGAAGATTGTTCTCCTCCTCGAGAAGAGAATGTGGAGAATATGACCATTGACTCGGGCTACGTTGAACTTTTGAACTCTAGGGTTTGTGTTATAGTCAAGTGAATATTGCAAAGTGCTTTAATGTTTTTGATTTATTCCTAATTAATCCATTTCAGCCTGTCATTCATGGAATCAAGCGTTATTGTAGTTGTCAAATATCAGTGACAACAAAGACATTAGAATAAATTTTTTTCAAAGGCTTAAAAGAGGAACTAT
>WJFB01000641.1:0-52955 GCA_009870185.1 Pygmarrhopalites habei | reverse complement strand
CTTTGGAATGTTTCTCGTTCTGATTGGAAGTGGAGGGTTGAGTGTTGAATTACTTAGAGTAGTCGAGGGTGCACCGAATGTTCCCTTTATCCCTCCATCTGCCCTTCCACCTCCCAGGTCAAACAACAATAGTAGTGGGAATCCTTGGAAGGATGGAGGTCATTCCCTTCGGTGTATTTGTGAAGGGGACTGCGAACAAATTCGGGAGGATGATTGTGCTTGGGGCCTCACTCTGGATGTGTGTGGTTGTTGTCTCCTCTGTTCCAGGGGCGAGGGGGAACCCTGTGGAGGGGCTGTAGGCACTTGTGCCTCTCATCTTCACTGTCTCCTCAACCCGGGTGAAATGAAGGGTGGATCGGATGGCGGGAGTGGTGGAGAAGGCACTTGTTCACGTAAGTCCCTTTAAATTCCTTCCAACTCGTGTGTGTGTGTGTGTTTGAGTGTGTGGAGAAATGAAGTTTTAATTTGGACATTTCTTTGTTGGGGGGACTGCAGGGTTGGGGGATGGAAAGATTTGTGCGGAACCCGTCCAACGATTCGGATGTCTGTTCCATGGAGAGAATTGTGTGTGCGAGAACCACCTGGTCTGCCCTGAGATTGACCTTTTCCTTTTTGACACGGAGGAGTCTTGTCGGTCACGGATTGCCATCCTCATCTCTCAACTCCGGCGACAGACTCCGTCTCAACTGCCCACACAACTTCCAAAGGGGGCAACAGGTCAGTCAGTTCTCACGATTTTCTCATTTAATTCCCTTTCCTTCGTGGTCATCTCCAAAATATTTGGTTATTTTTAATACGGGCATATTATGCTACACTTGAACGCCATTCAGTTTGTTTTATGTGGATATTGGATTCATACTAAAAAACTTACACGAAAAATTGTTTTGCATATCGAATCGTCAATTAAAATTATTTAACAAGACTATCTGACATGTAATACCGGTGAAAGTAGTACAGAGAAAAAAATCAATCTTCCCTCCACCTTTTCCATGAACTTTGCCCTCTCTCTCTCTCTTTTCTCCTCTGTTGACAGCCTATCCTCACAAATGGTAGAGCATCATGTTCCAGAATTATTTGGATCACCTTTTTCCCCGTACCCTCCTTTCCTTCCATTAATTACAGGTGTCATGGTTGTTGTGTCTCGCCCTTTTGTCTCATATCTCAACCCTCCTCCTTTCTCCTCGCATCCTGTCTCATCGTCATGGTTATCACAGTTGCAAAGAGTTCATCTCTCTATCCTCTAATTACATGTTCGTCAACGTCAACAACTATGCTAGAATGCAAGTTTTCTACACAAGCCAAAATTGAGCCAGTTTTGTTCTTGTCACGCTTTTGTTCCCTCTCCCTCTCTCTCTTTCTGTGTCTGCTCCACATCCAGGTACTTTCTCCATATACTTTCATATAAGAATGTTTCCACACACACACACTATAAGGAAAGTTTCCAATGTTTTAACTTTGAAACTTGTGTTGCTCATTCCCCCTCCTCCCCCTCTCTCTTTTCCCCCACAGAGACATGCAACACACACACAGACGCACAACGGTCCCCTTGTAATGAAAAGAGAGAGAGGAGAGAGAGAGAACTTATTAATTATGTTTCTTCGTCATTATCTGTCAACCTCCCTTGGCTGGTTCCTCCAGACTCCAGCACACACACACACAAATATGGAAACCTAGAGAAAGCTGTGGAGAAAGCATACGGAGAGAGACTAGAGCAGTAGCTCAGTAGTGCTAGTGGCGGGGAGAACAACAACAGCCAGAAAATTAAATTAAACTCATTAAACACACAAAACGGATGACCCGTTTCCTTCCTTTCTCCCTCTTCGTTATTAATTGCAGGGAGACCGGTACGGCGTACGGTAGGGCTAGGAAAATAGTGGAAATTGATCAAGGGGGTAGTTAAAGTTAATTTAACAGTGCCAAGAAAAAGAGAAAGTGAGAGAAAGTGTGTGATTATTAAAACGTTATAATTTAGAGGTTTGTGTGGCTCAATTAGCACGATTTTTTATAAAAAAGCTTCTCGAGATTAGCAAAATTAGGAGGGAGAAAAGAGAAAGTTGGAGAAAGTAAAAATTGAGAAAGCGAATGATAATAATGGGAGATTGTGGGTTTGACTGTGACTGTGTGTCGATTTGGGGGGTTCCTCTTGAACTTGGCTAATGACCCACGTTTTCAGTGGGTCCTAGTATAGTGCTTTGTGTGTGTGTGTTGTGCTGTGTTGTGTGTGAGGAGATTGCGTCATTATTACTTGCAATAAGTTTTGCCGGGGAAGAAGAGGGGACGACATAGGGTTCAAATTTCTATATAATTTTGGATTTTGGGATGGAAGAGGAAGAATCGATGAGGTAAAGACTGCAAAGATGATTTTAGAAATTTTCTCTCTAAAAACATTATTGCCATTATATGTATATTACTTGGTTATGAGGATTTTCTGTTGTGCCTGCGTGGAGTATGGAGTGTAGAGTGTGTGTGGGGAAAGAGGCGGATGTGGAAAGACACAAGGATCTAAATCCCATCTGACGATAAAATCCGATCAAAATTTTGGGGAATTCCCCAAAGAGATTCTTATTGCTATTATTATTAGGTTTAGGTACTCTCATCTCTCTCCCTCCCTCCCTCTTCAGTCTATTGTCTATGTGATGACGTACTCTTAACAGGGGTACACACACATTTTTGATGACAACCCGCTTTTGTCCCATGTGTGTAATATGGGAGGGGGAGGAGGGGATGTATTCCAAAATTAAGCGGGAAAGGATAATTTTTTATGGAATGACAATTCCCGGAATTCGTTCACATCGTTCAGCTCTATTTTTTTCAAATGGAAATAAATCCATAGTGAAAGAGAACAAAGACTTTCTCTGCTTTCTCTCTTTGAATTGGGTGGAAATATGTTTTAGAGCAAAGATATGTTGCGTTAAATGGGGATTTGTGAATTTGAATGAAAAAATTTAAATGTAGGGCTTCTACGCCGTTCCGGCGTTTTCAAGATGCTTTTGGACATTCTAGATTTTAGGTCATTCACTGCGCCAACTGTTTAAACTGCGTCTTTTAATTATTTCTTAATGTACACTAAAATTTTAAAAGATTCTGGAGGATGTGGGGAAAAAATGGAGAGACAATTCTCACTGTGAATACGAATGTGCGGGGAAGGAAAACCTCGAGAGTTCTAAGTAGACAGACAGCCACAACGTTTATAAATTCAAGGAATGGGGTCCGCACAATGATTTGACTAATTATACTGGGAAAAGGGAGGCTGTTACTTGCAGCAGTTGTTGCTGGTTGTATTCCATTAATTTCAGAAACGGGACTGGTTGACTGTGTGTCTGTGTGTGTGTGTCGGAGGAAGAAGGAGAGCTGAGCTAAATCTTTCTGTTTTATTCTGTACACACGGTGTTAATGGTGACAGGACTCTTCGGCTCTCCCTTCCAATTCCATACATGTGAAGAATACAAGACGACGACGGGGAAAGAAGTGTTGGAATGACCAACCCACTTGATGTTCAATACACACACACAGTACACAGAGAGAGAGAGAGAGACAAGGTGAAAGCTCATGTAATGGCATTTAACTGTTGGAGTCTTTGAGAATAATTGGCTAATTCCACTTGATTTACAGTGTGTAATAAATACGAAGATTCTTCACACTTTCTCTCCCACTTTCTCCACTCTTCTTCACCACAGGGAAAATCCCACACCAAATCCCCCCTCTTCAACATTGATACACTCGAAGAGGAGGAGGGTAGCGGTGAGAATTCCACGACTTGTACTATTCAAAACAAAAATAGGAAAGAAAAAACCCGGGTTGTTTATATGTAACCTCGTCGTGGTCAGAAAAAACAGGAACCAAAATCTATTTTTGTGGTGCCGCCCAAAAATACACGAAAATGTATTAATCGGCGTCGAACTCTTCAAAATTTAATTTCTCGATAATTTTTTAAAACGACGAGCGTTGAATGCTGTGAAACGGTTTTTTTAATAAGAAGAATTTTTTAAATGAATTTTAATGCACATTTTTGTTGTCATTGTGCTACTGCATGTGGGAAGACCGCTCCGTACATTTTGTATGGTCTCGCGTGTGGAGTGGAGTCCCTTTCTCTTTGGGATGGGATGTGGCTCTCAAAAATCGATAGCCTTATCTAAAGTGTAGAGCGAGAGAGAGGAATTTGAGCCCCTTTGGGATTCTTTTAGTCTTTTCCCTATTCCGGTATGAACATGTACAAGGCGACTACGTGTGTGTGTGTGTGTGTGTGCTCATCCCTTCTGAAAAACGAGCCTCTCCTTCACCTTCCTTTCCTTCCATGGCCAGAATGTTGGACGGTTAAGCGGAGGAGGAAGATGAGAAATTTTAAATACAAGAGGAATGAGAGAGGATGAAGGGGAAAGTAAGCAAAAAAAAAGTCCCAAATTTTTTGAACGGGAATGTCAACGTTTCGCGTTCACTTTCGAATGGAACTCTCGCTTCCCGATAAAAATCTTGAGAGTCAACTCTCTCTGATAATATGCAAAATAGATTGGAATTTAACGGCGGATGATAAGACTAAAAATGCTATTTACTTTCTCTCTCACTTTCTCTCTCTCCCGCTTTCCCTTCATGATAAAGAGATGGAATGGCATTGACAATTCTTTGTCATAAAAATTCCTTCACGATACACTCTGGCTCGCTTTTAAGACTCCCGATCTGTCGGAACGGCGGCCAAGTTTAGCAAACAAAAAAATGCAATTTTTTTGCACAGCGGCTGAAGCCCCTTTTATGAAACATGTGCAGAATTGCAACAGGTTCAAGTACGGATTTTTAATTTGATTTTGTATAATATTAAGACTAATAATTAGATTTTTGTAGAAGCCAAGAACTTTGTAGTCAAATCGGGTTTAGCGGGTGAAAGTTTAACTGCTTTAGATCTGGAGAAAGTCAATGTTATTTTAAATGAGAGAGAAAGAGGAAATGGAGAAAGGCTAGATAAATCATAAATGGCGGGGAATTTCTTGTTGATTAAGCCCATTTGCAAATCTCTTGGACACCACATCTGTAAGATAGGAAGACGGATGTATGCAAAAAAAACTTTTTTTGCAAAACTGTTCTCTAATCGGAAATTTCTACCTCTCCGTTTTGTACATGGAGGATTGGTGATACAGAATTAAATTGGGAATGAAGGGAAAAGGAAGAGAAAGGTCCTTGTTTCGATATTGTAAAATAAATTGGCAAGTGCCGTGCACATGGTACAATACCCATTAAATCAACCTTCTGTCTAATTACACTCGTACCTCCATCCTCCATTCTACACTGTCGTGCACGGAGAGAGAGAACTCCACACACGCATCCAGACACACACCCACAGAAGGGAAGAAGAAGAAGAAGGAGGAGGAGGGAGGAGAAAGGCAACCAGCAGAACCGGAAAGATTTATAGAATATAATTTAAATTTATATGCTCTATGTATAGCTCACCCTCCTCCTCCGCTAACTCTTCTTCTTCTCCTTTCTCCTTACCTTTCTCTCTCTCTCACTTTCTTCGTTCAAAGTGTAGGGAAGTGAATGGGTTGGGTGTATCAGTCTCTCCTTTCTCCTGGCCACGAGATCCCTATCACTTCCCCATGAAATTCTACACTAAAATCCCATTTTCTCGTTTTCATTCCCCCACAAAAATTTATATGCTCCTCCTCCTCCTTTCTCTTCTTCAAAATCCACATTTTCCCAGACTCTCTACCCGCAAAACATTTTTTGCACTCTATTTATCCCATTCGTCCGTGTTTTTAAGTACGTTGCACCACACACACACACAACCCGCACAACACAACGGGGCAAGTATAGTTTCTGAGGTCAGGTTGGGTTGCCTTGAGCTTTCCATCCTCATGAATAATCGAGTAATAATTATTCGCGAATATTTGGAAATTTCTTCTCTAATTTCCACACACACTCACTCAGGATGATAAAATCTACCGTCGGAACTAATTTTGAGGACGGGTCAAAGAAAAATTAAAGATCTACGATTCTGGGGAAAGCAAAGCATTTTGGTAGGAGAAAGCATTTGAAAAAAACCTCGAAAATATTTCTCTCTTGAAATATACCTAATCGAAATAAAGGAGAGGGAATTTTCTCCACAGTGCTTTTACAGCCACCCTACATTCACCTTCATAATTGGCACTAATGGCCAAATTTTTGGCGTCGAGTCTCTCCATTTTTTTCTGGTCGTTGAGTGAGAAGGAGGCTCCAAGTTGCATTTCATTCGCAAAATTCCTAAAAAGTCTCCTCTCTCAAATAATCCTCCGAATAATAAATAAATATGAGAATTGGTAAACTGAACCCTCCCATCTCCTCCTCCTCTCTATCTTCCCAACCTTGAGCTTTCTCTCTCTCTCTCTCTTTTGACAGAGAAAGGACGGCTTTCACCCCATTGTCATTGTCATCCTTTCTCTCCTTTCTCTCGATCAGGAATGAGGATGAACAATTTTTTGGCGGCAACTCAGCTCTTTGATGAGCGTGTGTGTGTGTGTGATTGTGTCGTGTGTGTGCCCTATGAATATTTTATATAATCTCTCTCTTTCGCACAGAGAGAGGGAGGGAATTGTTTGGAAGCGTTGACTAAGGGAAATTGGAATCCACACACACACATGACACTACAGTGTGTGTGTCTGTGTGAAGGAGGAGAACTTGTTATGGCATTAAAAATTGTATTGAAAAAAACTTTCACTTGACTCCTTCACACACACACACACGATGGAGAGAGAGGTGAACGAGAGAGACTATAGTCCTTCAAAAAATGGGTAGGAATATGTGTCATGAATATGAGAGAGAATAGGAGAGTAAATCCTTCAGTCAGAGTTTGACTTTTGGCTTGAGATAGCAGTTTAATCCCCCTCCAGTGTTTGCAGAACCTTTTGCAAGAATTATGTTCTCTCTTCCTCTCCTCTTCTTCTCTCTCTCGGTACACTTTTCTATTGATTTTAACCCACTTTCCCCTACATTCTCGATACACACACAAACAAAGCTCCCAGCACACACACTCGCTCTCTCATGTGGAAGAAGTCCATCCCCAAAAAAACGTGTGTGAGTGTGTGGGGAAGAGAAAGTGGCTCGTACTTTCTCTGTATTAAAATCCCAAAATGTAAAATGAAGGCGTCTATCTCTCACTGTTCTTCTTTCTCCTATTGTAATTCTATCCATGTTCAAATTTCGATATTGCAACAAATTTTTCCCCATTTTTTTTTCATCTTCAGCCACAGCCGTCTCTCACACACGCACTCGAACACACACACACACAAATAGGGAATGAGAAGGCTGATGGGAGCTTATGGATCGCAGCTGGGTTGGATTCTGTTAAAAGGTCCGATTGCAGATCGTGGCAGTCGTGGATGGGATGGGGGGAAATGCTAGGAGGAAAAAGAGAGTGACTGTTAGAAATCCCATTTTCTTTGTCAAGTCGACAAGCAAAAGTAAAAGTTGTACTTTCACCCGGAAAATATTTTTAAAAAGTTATTTCTTATCACAGTAGCAGATCCTGTTGGATGTTTTATGGATGATTGCTTTCTGTGACCTACAGAGGTCAAAAAGGTCAGCAGATAAATCCACACGAAATAATGTTGGACTTGGACGCCACTTGCTTGTATTCAGAGGCAATCGAGCTTAGAAATTTGAGTCGCGGTTTGACGTGAACGGCGTCGAACTCTAACATTAATTAAAGTTTTTTAATTTTCTTATTTATTTATTTAAAATGTCAGACGTGGACATTAATTGTGACTTTTATCTTCCAAAAGTCCATTTCCCTCTATTGTCCCTTTACTGCAATACTTTATCAGAGTGTGGGTTGTGGGTTTCTCACAATCCTCATAAATATATTGTACAGGACAGGGGGGACTAGTCAATTTGTGCAATTTATATTCAAAGCAATGTCCAAGTTTCCACACAATGATTTAGAGCCACTACTTGCGTGGCATGGGATGGCATCGCATTCAATCTCTCCCACTCTCGCTTTCTCCTCTCCCTATCCATATGTCTCTTGTTGATTATTGTGAAATTAGTGCTCTTTGTTTGTCATCTCAAATTATTTTTCTCCTTCCTCCTTTCTCCTCCTCCTCCTCTCAAATGGTTTGTAGGGAAATGGGATTTTTTTTATACATTTGGATCGAGCGAGTCTCTTTCATGGATGTTCCAATTTTGACAGCTTCCTCTTCAAATTTTGTATGGAGTGTGGAGTAGGGAATTTTTTTCTTCCTTTCTCCCCCTTTCTCTCTCTCTCTGTACACATTAGCAGGGAACAGACTTTCACTTTGTAAGGCTCATGGAGCAGCAGAGGATTTCCTGGCACTCAACAATGTGACGTTATTTTCTCTCTCTTCTCCGCTCTCATGTCTATTGTGTAGATATTGTGCTTTCTTTCTTTCTCTCTCTCACGCACACACACTAGTTACCATGGCGTGGCTGTTTTTGGTGGATATTGTGTGTGTGCTGGAAATTGCATATACGCATATAGAAGGGGGGAATGAGACAGTCATTTAAATAGGGTCTAGAATTTTGAGAGAGACACACACATACAAAAAAAATAAATTGTCTTGTTCTTCTTACCTCTCTCTTTCTCTCTCTTTCTCCGTCCCTTTCCTTTCTTCTTTGCTTGAAAGTTTTTTTGGGGAGCGGGAAAGCAAAGAAGAAGAGAGAGGAGCTCCGGCTATTCATCTCTGTCTATTTTTTCTGTGTTATTATTATTACTTTTTTTCTCTCTGCTCGTGTCTCTTGTACACACACACACGACACACACACAAGTTTACAATGGATAATCATAAGGGCCTTGTTATAGGCAAAATGCGTCGTGTGTTCTTTCTCTCTCTCTCTCTCTTCCTTGTGTGTAGACTATTTGGAGTTCCTTTTCCATTTATTTTCTGTGCTTCGCTTATCCTGCACACACACACACGAGGACACATACTGCTCACTCCTATTCCATTAACGAGGCCTTATTAACCAACAGAATTTATACTGTCCCCTTTTTACACAGTTTACAGTGTGCAGGGTGAAGAAAAACTTCAAAAAATCTGGGCCCCAAAAGAAAGCTCTAAGCTGAGGAAATCCTTTTACAATACAAAAAAGTATGAACGGCGTCCAAGTTATTCAATATTAAATGAAGTTTTTTAAAACGTTCAAACGTTACAAACGTTTTTTTCTAAAATACGTCGTTAGTCCAGTTCAATCTTAAATATTTTAAAATTAACAAATTTTTGGTCCTGATTTTTCTCGCATTCAAGATAGCTTTCTCTTTCTTTACCATTCAAAAACACCCTGTAATTATTTGTGTGACATTTTTGTGACACATTTAAATGGGAGCCTAATAGTTTGAGACAGGTTCATTTAAATCCTTGAATTGCTGGCTAGGTATAGTAATACCCCTCCCTCTCTTTAAAATCTAAAAGATGTCGAGTGTGGAGAGAGAGGAATACAAAATCCCATTTCCGGGTTTAGCTATCCGGATTGTATTTTTAAAAAATAAATGAAGGGGAGGGAATGAGGATTCATTTGAAAATTTAAATATTTTGAAATAACTATGGTCGTAGCATTTAGATGGAAATATTCATTTGCGTCTATTTAGCGATGCATAGTATCATCAACTTCACTCTCCCTCTCCTCTCTCCCATCATTTCCTTCTCCTCCTCCCTTTACTGTTATTTTTATTGGCCACTCTTCTCACTCAAAATTACCCCTCATCATCTTCACTCTCCTCCGTCCTACTCCCACACCTTCAGTCCATTCCAACCCGCCCGTAATCGACTCTTCAAAAAATAGCCACATTCCAAAACTCCACAGAAAGGGGGGAAGGGGGGGGGGGACTTCAAAACATGTAGTTTACAAATTTTTAACTATTCTCAGCCATGATTGTCATCTGTTAATCAGATCTGAACTAAAACAACCAAAAAACTCGGTGAGAAAAACATGCTACCATTGTGGAACCTCCCACAAAAAAAGAAAATACAAATGGCGTTAATGTTTAACATTAATTTAAAAACCACAAATTTCTCTAATAGCAAACTAAATTGCAAAATTTATATTTGAACGTTATCAAAAAATTAATTAAAAATCGGAACATGTTTTCCTTTAAAAATTTGACTTTCACCAGAGCGAAAGTCTAGCAATAAGAAAATTGACGGTTCATTCAATGTGTGTAACTTTTTTGCAAAATATTTTGCAAAGCAGCCAATAACGTAGTTAGTCACAATTGACCCAATTACTCCACAATTGTCCAATCAGGATTAAGAAGCAGTGAAGGCATTTTAAAAGGTTTCTATCCTAAAAAGTTTATTTAATTCTCACCAGATCATTTTACTTCAAGAATGATGGATTCCACAAGAAAAGTGAATACATCATTGAATGATGATCATGCAAAAAAGTTATAACGTCAAATGTGTTCTTCTCTATTTCTCGACCCCAAAACCTCACATCTTTGATTGGATTGATTTCTTTTCTATTTTTTCTACTCTGGCCAGGTCATGAGGTCTTCACACACACGCAGACACAGTGCAGTGTAAACAGACTGATGGATTAGAAGATGTTGTGTCCCTTGTCTGCTTTCTCCTCCTCTCCCGATCTCTTCTTCTCCCCGTGCAATGCGTACGGAAGGCTATGGCAGCACTCTGCCTAATGAACTGTCGATCAATGACTTTATCTCGTGGTTAAGATGTTCCATGTAAATTCAAAAGACCCTCCTTCTTTCTCTCTTCCTATGTAGCTATATACCTCCATCTCATCTCATTAGAATTGCCAATATTCGTACTGAATATTTACGGGCCTCTCATCTTTCCCAACAGTTATCCACAATTCATGGAGCTCCCGGCCTCCCGTCTCTCTTACTTTCTTTCTGCTTTCTCTCTCTTGGAAAACTGTTTGCGAAGCTTTTGAAACATTCATCGATATTCTCATCCACCCACTTCTCTCTCGTTCTCTCTGTCTGTTCAAAAATTTACATAATTTTATTCAAAGAAATTTTTTTCCCTCTTCTCTCTTTCTCTCTCTCTCAACTCTTGACGATTGCGTGTGCGAATGTGTGTGTGTGTGTGTGCAGGACTGAACAATTCGTTGATTGATTAAAGAAGATCCTTTGCCATTGACAGAAGGAGAAAGTTTCTCTAAAAAATTCTTTTCCATTGGCTAAACGGAAGGAGAGATGGAGAGGGAAAGCAGAGAAAGCGACAAGTCAAGCGAATTTTGTATAGAGACAAAACTGTTGACTCTCTCTCTCGGTGTTGTGTGTGTGCGTGTGCTCTCATCCTTTTGTTTAGCGTGTGTGTGAGGAGGATGGAAGGATTGTGTAAATATTTCAATGCAGTTTGAATTTCACAAATACAAATGAGAAACTCGATTTGTTGAATAAATTCAATTTCATGGGTTGATGAACCTTCCCTCTCAACCAGTACACATCCCATCCCATTTCTCAGAAAATCCAATCCTCCCCGGCCAGGATCTTTCAGTCAAAAAGGGACTTTCTGTGTGTACGTGTGTGTAAATGAGAGAGACACAAGGCAGAGGCAAGGGAAGGGAAGGGTGGGGGAGAGCAAGCTTAGGAGAAATTCGGGGAGAAAATTTGTGAAGCTTCCATCTCTATTAATGAATCTGCATTTTCATTGTTGAGGAGATGATGAGGAGAAAGTGGAGGGAGGAGAAAGCACAGCTGGAATTTGAGTAACTCTGTGAAACAGAACATTAGATTTTACAATTGACATCCAGACAGAGAGAGAAGAGTGTGACGCGGCGGGTTTAAGTGGTTCGAACACGTGCAACGTGTTTATGAAAGGAGGGAAGAGGGAGGAGAGAATTGGGAGGGTTTAGCTGGAAATTGAGGGAAGAGAAATTAGAATTTCGGATAAATTAAATAGGAAGGGGAAATCAAACTGAAGGGATTTTGGATGAAGAAAGCTAAAAAACTGCCGAAATTTTTAGAGTCTATGAAAGTTTTCTTTAGTCGTAAGTCCCCGTTTTAGTGACATTTGGATCAAACGGCGTCGAGCCTTTATAAAAAAAACTGCCAATTCCTTCTGTACCTAAGACCATATTTTTGTAAGTAATTTGTTCCAAAATTGATTTCTCTGCTGTAATTGTATTACTATCAATTTCAAAATACCTTCCCTCCCAGGCACACGCACAATTCTGAACGGAAAAATAGGTTTTCAAGGAATGAGTCTTCCTTTTTTCCGCACCTTGTCTCCTGACAATTCCTGGACAATGTATAAAGAATCGATTCACTTTATCTTAGTCTATCTCCTCCTTTCCAGCACAACCGTGTCATGCACACCCTTTCCACGTGTGCTTGGTGTGTGTGCCTTGTGTGTGTGCACTGAAGGAGTGTTGAAAGCAAGGCAAGAGAGAGAGAGAGAGAGTGACTTTTGGTTTTGTATGGGGAAAGCGCTTGACATGGGGCATTCTTAGGCCATGTCAATGGAATCCAAACAGCAGTCACGACGGCATGTCAAGTTTGGTGAAAGCAGGGAGTGAAAAGCATTGAGCAAAAGGCAGCTGTGGAGAAAACTTTTTTTTTGCAACATGCTGATCTCACTCTTTGACAGATAATCCAGGGGAGGGAGGGGAGAGAGAGATGGAAGGAGGAGGGCTCAGCTCATTTGATTCGGAGAAAGTGTGAGAGAAAGGGAAAGTCTAGTATATATATATACCCATCCAAACTTTATTTTGTTACTCTCTCCATTTTCAACTTTTCCCTCCTGTTCCCTTGGATTGCGAAGAGGTAGCTCCATTACAAAATCCCAATTACTTTCTCTTTTCCACTTTCTCCCCTTTCTCAACGGGGAGAGAGGGGGGGAATTAGAGTGTTGGATGATATGCGATGGATAATGGCAAATTACGATCCTAAGATGAAATGATGAAGAGAAAGAAAGAGAAAGGTAGGGAGTGAAAGTGAATGAGCCCCCATCATTTAATTTAATTTTCAAATGTCATGCCCATTTCTTTTCTCCTCCTTCTTTCTCTTTACAAATGATAGAGTGAAAAATTTCAAATTTTGTACATACAATTTTTTGTAGTGCGGAGGTGAGGGGGAATTCTCGAGAGGGAGACGGAGGAGATCTCTTGGAGATAAAGTTGATACTCAAGGGAACGGGAGGAGAAGGAATGCTGTAATATTGCAAGGCTTTTTGAATCAGGGTTTTAATTAAACCTGATTAGCTAATCAATTTTAATTGGAGTCTATCCCCTCCCTGTTCCCACTCTTTTATCTGTAGCTGGAAGAGCAGAAACAAGAGACGGAGGAGAAAGGAGAGGAGGAGTTGAGGCTGACGTAGACTTGATGTAAAATTGGCTGTATTATACAATGTGTATAGGAAAGAGGAGGGGAGACAAGAGTGGATGTTAATTACATTCTGCTTGGGTTCTATTTCAAAATAGAGCTGGGGATTTTCAGGCAGGGTTGGCACACTCGACGGTCGTTCATCCAGCCTTTTGCCGCTTTTCCTAAAATTATTAAAATTCTTCGCTAAATTCTTAAAAAATTAATATAGATTTTTTCCGTGTTGTCCTTGTAAGTTTTTACAGTTTCAAAATTCGAAAATTCAAAGAATATTTACTGGATTTTTTTTAAAAAATAATTGAAGAAACCCGGAAGCCAACCCTAGATTTTAAAAGCCTTTTTTCTCCCTATCTCATCCTGATATACTCAACACAAAATCAAGCCAGACACACTAGTCGCTTCCTCTCTTCGTGCTTTCACTCTTTCACAATATTCAGAAAAACAAAATTTTCTCTAGAGACTCTTTCCATCTCTCACTTCCTCACTCGCTTTCGAGCTGGCACGGTTAGAATACAGCCAAGGGGTTGTTCCACTCTCGTATGTGTGTGTGTGTGTGTGTGTGTGTGGAGAGAAGAGGATGAGTGATGTAAGGTGATCTATGCTAATTTTCAGGTGAAAATGTCACTTGACATCCAAAGTTAGGGAAAGAGGGGAAAGAGACAAAGGAGAAATTAATTCTATTTTCCAGTGTTGAAACTACAAGCCTCTCTGTGTGTGAATAGTACTTGTATTTGTACGGTAGGAAGTTATTCTAGTTTTCGAAATGGCTCCATCATGTTTTCGAAACTGGCATTTTGAATAAGGAAACAATGTCTGGAGAATCTTTCAAAACACTGTGCATATCAGGTGAAAAATAAATCCGAACGGCGTCCAAGTAGGACAAAATAAATGAATTATTATTTTAGCTCATTCTTACCAGTTCTCTTCTGGAAATTGTTAAAAATGAGCACAGCTTGTCCAAAAAATTATTTTCGTGATTTCTACAAAAATATCGGATTTATTTTAAATAAAATTCCCAAACCATCACATTAACAACGACCTACAACATCCGCTGTACGTTTATTATGATTCAAACGTGAAGTTTATTGTCTAATCGGCGTGGAAGTGGAACAAAAAATAACTTATTTCTAAATTTAATTTTTCTCCCATTCTCCCTACTGAATTAATTTTCTAAATTTTCTGAAAACTTCTCTTGTGTGTAAATTTTCCCCAAATTACCTCTCTCCCTTGCTTTCTCCTTAGAGAGTCTAAACTTTTTTTTATCATACTTTATGTACTTTCATTTTGTCCTTTCGTATTGTTTTCTATGTCAACTTTCACCCCGTCTGTTCAGAAAAAAAACTTGTCCTCTCCCATCACTTGAGTGTAGATAATATTTTGAAAACATGTACACACCTCTCTCTCTCCCTCTTCTCTTTATCTCATGCCCGTTCAAAAATTTGATAAAACTGAAAAAAAGTATGTAATACACATTTGGAAGAATGTACGAAGGAATTCCTTGGAGGAGAGTGTGTGATCATATGTGAAGCATAAAAGTACGGGTCCCAACCCAGAACGCCAAAAAAATGTAAGTCAATAATGTAATGTAAAAAAATTGTGAAAATGGGTAGTCGATCCAACTTTCTCTCTCAACCCCTCCACCTCTTCATCCCTTTTCGCAATACACTTCCCATCTCGTGAAATTGTGAGGAGATGAAAGAGAATTCTTCACTAGGCGTTCTGTTCTGCTGTGTGTGTGTGTTGAGGATGTACTTTGGCTTCTCCTCTGTTTCTTCCAACTATCCCTCTCTCTCTCTCTCTCTCTACTCTGAAGTAATACAAAGTAGAAAAACAATAATGTTAGCTTGTAGTGTAGTGTGCTTATCTTAAATGCAATATTTTCCTCCCATCTCTGTATCTAGAATACCAAAACGAGACGAGGGAGGAAAGGACTGGCTCAGTCAGAGAAAGTCAGGGAGAGAAAGTGAGTGGGACCTCCAATAACAAGAGTCAACTTTGACGTTGTTCACTTGAAAAGGCTAAAGTCAACCCATAATGTTTATTTAATATAGCTGTGTAGTATTGATTTTCATTTTGGGATATTCCCCCTCCAGGGAGTCACCCACACTCAATTTCACGAGGAGGAGAAAGACACAAGGGAAAAAATTGCCTCTCATCATCCCAATCTATTTTTTTAATATTTATATCCACATATTTTCTTAATATTTTAAATCATAACTTTCTCTCCCAAAAATATCCACTTTCACTTCATTTTTGTATTTTCAAAATACTGTTGACTAGAAATTATTTCTTGCATAAAATCCGTGAGTTTTTAAAAAAAATCTTTCGAAAAAAATTTTCAAACAACTGAACTAAAATATTATTGTGGCGTCCAGGTCTTTGATTTAAACCGAGTGGCGTCAAATCGCCTCTAAATGACAAGCACAAAATCAAGAAAATTTTCAGCTGAAGCTCTAATCCTCGTACAAGGATCTGGAGTGACTGGTTAAATCCAAACGGCGTCGAGTCGAACACATTTTTCAAAATAATTTTGTATCCAATTCCTTCTTATTTTCTTGCAATAGTAATAATTCATGATATCCTCTTCGTTGAATAACCCAACAAAAAAAGTTTGATCAACCTTCGACTTTCCTTTCTCTTTTTTTAAAAACTTTTTTTCTCTCATATTTTCATTTCGTCCTTTGCCCTCCACCAACTCCTCCCCACACTCCGTACAATGTGTGTGTGTTCTGTGTGGGTTACATTGGAGGTTTTGTGCGTTGCCTTTTCCCTCAAAAATGTTTTAATTAGGAAACTTTTGTGGATAAAATGTAGTGAAAAGTTTGTAGTAGATATTTTAATTATTTTTGAAAAAAATGCGTACGCTCTTCCTCCTTTCTCAGTTCAGTACTTCAGGAGTGTCTAGACACTATCTACGCCCCATATCCTGATCTGTACAGATGTCCCTGGTCCTCCTCTCTTTCTCGAACGAGCCCCACCGGAAACCAGAGAGTTGGAGTGGGAGGGAGAAAAACGAAAAACTTTTTTTCCTCTCTCCTGCTCAACTGATATACTTGTAATTAGTGTAGCTGGTCAAATAATGCCAGGAAAATTGTGTAGAGGAAAAAATAGGGAAGATAGAGAAAAAATTTGGGCTGTAGATAAGTTGTTAGAGTAACTAAATGTAAATTACCAGGGTTGGCTGCCGTTAAAAACCCGGGTTTTTTTTCCAAGAAAGAAAGTCACGCATCTTCATTTTTACTTACTTTCTTCTACAGTTTTTCAGAGCTGTTCGTTCAATGGTCCAGTTTTTCACATTTTGAATTATCCCGCGCTTCACAAAAAAGAAACCCCCTCGCCCGAAATAGCCTCTCTGTATGTAAATTCCTTTCCCGGGAAAGATAGGGATCCTTGGTTTTCTGAAATTAACCATCCTCCTCCTTTCCCTCCCAGTCAGTCTCTCTCTTCTCAATTTTCCGAGCACGTTTTCACTTTGTCTTTCTCCCTCCCTCTTTCCCTCTTTCTTTTCCCCCTCACTCTCACACACACACAGCCTCACAACTCGTATATGGGAGGAGAGGGCCAAAAAACAGAAAGGAGGAAAAGCCATCACAGCCATCCGTGACCCATCGTACATTTTGTAAAATTGAGAACTCCATCTCTCCCTTCACCTACCCCATTGTGTGTGTGTGTGCACCACCCTCCCTCCGTCTCCATTCTTACCCGTATAAATAAAATTGTACAACGTTCTAAACCTATCAAGGTGTACAATGTACTAGCGTGTAAGAATGTCCGATCCTCCTCCTTTCTCCTCCCTCCTCAAGAGAACATAACCTACATTATTTTTATATGGCCAGAGAAACACACACAAAGCGAGTGTGTGTGTGCCTCACTCAGCAACCCGTCACTGCTCCTCCTCCTCCCTGGGCCGTCCGTATTTTTTTTGTAGAAAGTGCAGGATGCAGAACCGGGCTTTCTCCTCTTTTCTCTCTCATATTTTTTATCATGATGAGGCTTTCATATTTATAGCATGACAGGAGAAAGTATAATAAGATCAAAAATGAAGATGAGGGTTTTCCATGCATTTTTTAAGCTCACTTCATGGCTGGGCTGTGTGAGAGGAATCTGTGATTATTTCCCCGTATTTTTTGCACATTTTTACAGGGCCACAGTTTTTTCAAACGGAGGAAGGATGGGAGAGAAAGTAGAAGGCTAAATGTGCAAAAAAGGATTGAAATTCGCGAAAGAGACTAAAGATACGAGTAAATTTTTTTTTCTACAAGTTTTTTTTTTCGATTTGTCGTTTGGCTATTTTTGTAGTGTTTTGCTCTGTGTTTCTGGAGCTGAGATGTGGATATTTTTTTCATGTAAAAAATGTACAGGAGAAGAAGATTGGAAGTTGAAGAGCTAATCTTGTTTGGACGGGTCAAGGAATTGGGTTGTGAAAGGGAGAACGTGTGTGTTTGTAGAATGTAGTGGCAGTGGCTCAAGTCAAGCTCAGTTCAAGTGTGTTTACAGCATACAGAATGGACGGGCGTAGAGTAGGAGTGGTGCAATGTCTGTGTGTGTGTGTATAATTCAGCATAGCCACTTATGGTGGGGTCTGTTTTTTTTCCTTGGCAAATTGGGGGCTAGCTGGAAATGACCATGATTTAATGGCTCCTACAATATTCAACTTGGTTGTACAATCATTGATGACTCGTAGTCTCCGCAGCCCATGAATTTTAGGACTAGCGAATAGAATAGAATGGCATGGAGAAGAGGGTCATCCATAAAAACCATAATGTAGAAAAAAGAGAGGAGCTTGGTCCATATTTTAACAAGGAAGAATTTCGTGGAGGGAGAAAAGCAGATGGCTTGTACGAATTTTCGATCGGCGTCAAAACAGTCAGTTTCATGACTGGGGGTAAATTATAGCGAGAAAAATGGATAAAAAAGGGACGTGCATTTTTAGATATTTTTTACAAAAATTATGTGAAATTAGAGAGAATTTATTGAATTTTTAAAAATATTTTTGAGTGTTAATTTCTAATTTAATTTTTTGCAAGGCTCGACGCCGATCCTGGAAATCTATCGTGTAGTCAGGGAGTAAAAGGAGTAGAAACCCAGTCCTGCGTACATTAGTTTTTCAAATTTTGTGAAATTTTTAATTTCAAAAGTAGACTGTTCAAAAGTTGAATTTTCCCCGAATATTTTGGTTGTGACATCAAATTACGTCACTTTACACCACAACGGCTCCAACAGATTTCTCCGAATTCTCAACCGCATTGCATTTGTGGAGGTGGAATAAAATCCGCAGGTCGATTCAACTTTTATTTCATTCAAAATTTATGGTGAAATTCATCGTAAAAGAGAAAGCAGGGGAGGGAGAAAGTTTGGGTGTGTGTTGAAAATCGAGTTGAAAAATCAAATTTGGAAAAAAAATATTTTTGCAATTCCTCGACTTGTCACCGTATCAACTTGTCAGATATTGAAGCATGAGGTGGGTCATTTTCTCTCTTTCTTTCTCTCTTTCTCTGCAGAAGCTACTGTACTGTGTGCCTGCGTGTGTGTGTACACACATGTTGTATACATTACAGAAAGCAGTAGAGTACGAAGAGAGATTCACGAGCTTTCCCCCGTCTAGATGTCAATATTTCTGAAATGTTTTTTTATTCTTCCTCTTTTTATCTTAAGGGAGTAAAGAGAAAGTTGGAAGGGAAAGTCGCGCTATCTCACCCTCAAGTGCAATTGCATTATTGAGTAAAGGATGACAGGGGAGAGAAAGGTAGAGAAAGCGAGACTACTTTGTGTATGTGTGGACTTTCTTTTTTATTTTCTCCTGACATACACAAAACTCAGCATGGAAGATTTTCTCCCATTTTTCAGCTCCTCTAAATCTCTCACAATTTTAAAATCTGAACTTTCTCCTTCCAACCAGGTCAAAAACTGGACAATGACTCAAAGTATTGTTCAATGACGGACAATTATTTTAAAAATTATCGACTTTATTTTCTAAACGTAGAGTGTGAGAAAAGAGTGAAAGTACAAGAGATTGAACAGGCCATCGAGTTTCGTTCGTCTCCTCCTCCTGTTTATGATTCGGGTTTCCCAGTATCCTGGGGCTTATAGACTTTCTCTTCTTCTCTGTGGCTTGTCTTCCCCTTTCTTTCCTCTTTTCGTGTGTGCACAGAGTTTGAAGCAAAGCTTCATGTTCCTTCCTCCTGTCAAGGCTTTACTCTGTCGTCTTCTCCTTCTCTTTCTCTTCTGTTGTGGTAAAGTCCCTTTATGGGAAGTGAAGAAGAGAAGCAGCAAACAAGAAATATGTAGCAAGTTATCATTCTATTTTAGATAGAGTTTCTATATCTACACACAAACACACACACCGTTTTTATGTCGTGGCAACCTTTTCCCCTCTTCTCTTCTCTCAACTTCCCATTTTGTACTCAGAGGTAACTTTACACTTCAAAATATACACACACACTCTCTCTCTTCTCGTGTGTGCTCTTCCTACACTATGTGTGTATACAGAGTATGAACTAGATTGATAGTTCACTTTACTCATGCCATCTCCTTCCATTGTACACGAACAGAGACAGAGAGAGAGCGTGTGTATGTGTGTGTGTGTGTGGGAAAGAGGGGGGAAAGGAAAAGGTAATCTTATCTCTCGCTTTTTGTTAGATAAAGGTGAGGGGAACGGTTTGTAGGGAATAGATAAGTATTTTCCCTGGAACTACACACACACACCAAAAAATGAAGACTTTTTCCACACACACACATACACACACACGGTTATATGTAGGATGTAGGGAGAGGATGGCTCGTGGGAAAATTGACAGATGAACAGGACAGACACAAGGCACAAGGCAAAGGCTGGACAGTTCACCTTGATGAATGCAATCACGGAGTCCTTCCCTATGCTCTCTATTCCTGTGTGTGTGTGTGTCGTGTGTGGAGTTACTGTGCGTCTCTTTCGACAGAGAGAGTCTTTGAGAAGGTAGGATGTATGGGCCATTTACGATGGCCTTGTCCAAATGTATTAGAATGACCAAAGCAAAGGGGGAAAGGATCCCATGCCGACTACGACTGTCGTCTTGAATTTGTGTTTTTTTGAAAGGGTGTGTGTCCTGTCTCCTCCCGTGTACATGTGTGTGTGTGTGTAGTGTGTGTGTGGGGAGGGGAAAACATATGTTCCAAGTATAGCTATGGCGTATTGGCATGACAAAAGTTTGTGTGTGTGTGTGTGTGGGCTCGGTTTCCCAGCTCATGATTACTTGGCTGAATTATTGGCCTTGATTAAGGATGGGTGGAGGAAAGGAGGGAAAAATTTTTTTGCACGCAATCCTCCCCTACCTCTCTCAAATAGAAACGAATCGAATCAGTAATGAAGAGAGGGAGTCCAAAATGTGCTCTGCCCGTTTAGATTAGACTGATATGGGAGGAGGACGAGACTTGGTTCCGGTGGAAATTTGGATGGCTCTTTGATTCTGTGAGGGCGAATTTTGGTGGAGTTGGACGCTGATTAGGATTATAGAAACTTGGGGGTGATAAATTAAATGTTTTAGGTACCTAGTTGTCTTCTTAAGTATTTACCATAGTTTTTGTTGTTTTTGAAATGGACAAATATTTTTCATAGTTATAAGTTTTTGACAATTAAAAATTAACTACCAAAATATTCAATGAATATTTACTAAAATATTAAATGATTTAAAGTGTTGGACTTTGACGCCGCTTAAGCGTAGTGGAAATGAAGATGGGAAACCTGAAAGACAGTTTATTGTCGTCAAATATGTTGTTAATAATTTGAAATGCAGCTGACTTAACCACAATTAAAATATTGCCTGTATGCCTAGTTTATGACTTTTCCACCATCCCCATATAAACATGGCATTATGAGTCAATCCAACATTTTGAAAATTCATTGAACTTTGAGTAGGGACAAAGTTGTAAATAGAGATGAAGCGAGAGAGAGAGAGACACAGGTGGGTCTCGTCTGGATTAGACAGACGCCTCTTAGTATCAAACCGTGAAATAGAATTATTAAAGCATGTCTACATTTTTACTCTCTATTATTGTACATGGTAACCCTTCAGCCCATCCATAATCCATAATATCCAATCTTTATGGACTCACCTTAACCGCAACAAATGGCTCTGTTCCTCCTCTTCCATGCTGAGTCGATGGTAGCAAATGGAAATTTTCCTCCTCATTTTTATTTTACACTTACAAATCCTCCTCTCTTTGCCAAATCAATCCAACCAATATCTATTACAATAATACACTACACTCCTGGATGGACACGTTAGCAATCCTCCGCTAATTCTAATTAAACACCCATTTTGACCGTTCCTTCCTCCCTCTTCATCTCTCGCTCTCCATGAACTGTCAAAATACTCAAATCCCAATAAATGTTTCAGGAAAATGGAGAATGAATCCCCAATAAATGTTTCAGGAAAATGGAGAATGAATCCCCAATAAATGTTTCAGGAAAATGGAGAATGAATCCCCAATAAATGTTTCAGGAAAATGGAGAATGAATCCTTTTATAGAAATCCCATCTGCATACCCCTTGTCTTCTCTTGAGAATTTACAAAGTCCAATCCTTCCCATATCCTCCCATGATGGTGTGTGTGTGTGTGTGTGTGTACGTGTAAAAATACACAATGATTAAAAATGTTCCAAGCTTCCACTCTCAATGACGTAATGAAGAATTTTCCTCTCTGCAGTGAGAATGATTGACAAGGAACATTTGGAGATGAAGAGGGGTGTAGGCAAATCCATTGCATTGAGATGCAAAATTTTTTGAGAATGGAGAGGAGCAAAAGATCCCTCCTTCATTTTTTAATCATCTGTATTGATGTAGTATGATGCGCGTGGTCAAAACTTAATTAAGTGCTAACTAAAGGAGCTCCACAATTTCCCTCCATTAAATGCAAGGCAATTGAACCTCTCTCTCTTGTGCTGTACAGGTTATGCAATCCGAAAATAATAATAAAATCAGCAGGAACAACGGGTGTGTTGTGAAAATCGTATAAAAATACAAGGAGGGGAAAATAAGGAGGAGGAGGATCCGAGCGTGCACTTGAAATTATGAGCTTCCAGCTCGTATAAATTGAAAGAAGGAGAGACTGAGAGATGTAAATATTTTGTATTGGAAGCACATCTTTGTGTGGGTTAAATTCTTTTTGGGGAGGAAATTAATTAGCATTTAATAACACGTGTCCTAATTAAAATTCAACTCCTTATGATAATATTTTAATACACAATGTTATGATGTGTGCCTGTGTGTGTTTGTGTGTGTGTGTGTTCTTCACCGCCGCCTGGGAAGTCGGGCGCCAGCAGAAAATAATAAAAAGTATGTGCAATAATTAATCTACCTTATATTATATTAAAGTATTATAAAAAAAAGGGGCTTGCCAGTCATTCACGCCACTTATATTTCATTTCCATGACACTCTCTCTCTCTCCACACACACACGTAGTGTTGGGTTACATTGTAGTGATACTGTACGTGGATAAATTTTTGGAAGAGAATTTGTCACCCTCCATCTAAATTTGGGCATTGGTAGTTGTACCTTCTCTACGCATTGTAATAATCAATTAAATCAAAATTAAAATTTTTTTTTACTCTCAAGACTCTTGTGTACACACACACACAGTTTTCAGAAACACACACAGCACGACTTGTAGTTAATTTAACAAAATGTCATGAAGAGGGGGAATAAAAGTGTGGAGTCCGTCAGTCAAAAAGCCACTTTAATTTTTTTTAAAAAAATTCCTAAAAGTCATCGAGACTAATGAGAATGGGATCCGTCATCCTGTCTTCTTTTTTGTTTATTAGTTATGACCATAATTTTTGTGGTGGTGGCTAGTGGGAAATTAAATAGCTATAAAAGAAGAGTTCTGGTTTGGTTTTGAGAGAGGGGGAAAAAAACTGCGCAGAATTTGTACGTCGTGTGTTGTAGGACACAATCTCATCTACATAATACAAAATGATAATGAAAATGATTGGGGCCTAACGGAACCCATAAATAAAATACAGATTAAGTATTTTTTTTACATTGACCCTAATGTAATTCTCGAGTGTTAAAAAAACTACCGAGAGTTGAGATAATGCTAATCCTCCGCACTGTGACTGTGTTTCCATAATATTTAGCGAGGTTTGGCTAGATCAATGTCACGTGCCCTAATGATAAATTAGCATCACTTTTGTGTCAGTTTGGACGGAGCTGAACCTCTCTACCTCTGTACAGAGTAAAGTGTAGAATCCATGGACACAAGAGAGAGGTACATAATGGTAATGGTAATTGTAGGCTAGAGTGGACGTGTACTTAAATGTCATAATAATAATAGTGGGACCTAAACTTGTCTGTAGGTACTAGTAACACACACATATATACACTAAGCAGTGATTCATATTTGAAACTTTTTTATTATTATTATGATATGCTGATACGGCTAGAAAAAAAATAGTTTTGACCATCCTCATCCACTCATTACGGGATGATTCAAAAGATGAGAAGGTCTCTTTTCCTTGGAGGGCTAATAATAATAATACAAATGCATCAAATTATAGACGACTAATTGTGATTATTCCACTAGTAGAAAAAAAATACACTCCTTCATTTACTAAAGGTGTGCTGACTACTAACTGCCTCTTCTTATATTCATCATCATCATGATGCACATCACACAGGACGAAAGACGATGATAGCAGATTGCAAACGTTCATCTAGTGATCTCTAGAGAGAGAGAGAGAGATGAGGATCCTTGTCATTAATATTCTTTTTAAAAGACTGGCTCTGTGGGCATCAACCACACACACACACACACACACTGATGAAAGATATACCTTATATAATATGTGGATATAGATTGATCTCTTACTCTATAATTAATTAATACAGGATTAACATAACGTAAATAGACTGGCGTCTTCCTAAATATCTCTTGAGAGAGTGTCTGTCCGTTCCGCGATTTCTCCTAAGTGTGCGATTTAGGTTTGAAACCTTGTTATTATCCTATCATAATTTGTGTATAATTTTTTTCCCCTTTATCAAAACCTCTGTCCATAAAATATGTGCAGTCATCTTCTCGTTGTTGGGGTGGTGTGTGTGTGTCTGAAGTCTGAAGAGATTTTTGTTCACACATCGCCTCCAGTTTGACAGTTTTCCTTGTATAAAAAATTTTGTTGAAGATTATTTTTTGGTGTTGGCTTTACATATTGAATACTCCTTGTTCTTGTGTTTTTGGAAGCTTTTGGTAGTCATTTTTCCTCTCCATCGTCGGAGCTTGAAGCTTTTCTTGTTGTTGTTGTTGTTATCTCGGTCGTCATTCCCAAAAAATGTGGTGGGTGGACAGGGAAGGTCCGCGAGGAAAAAGAAAGGATATTAAAGATACATAATGTAACACTTTTGAAATTATTTTAAAAAACAATAACAAGAGAGAGTGTTTAAAATGGATATTAGATAAGAGAGAGAAGAGGAGGAGGAATTTTTTTGCTTACGGGCCAAAAATCCTCTCAGCTGTTCAGTCACATTTCGTTTGTGCGACCATCAACAACGCTTGGATTTGTGTGAGCGAGAAAATCTCTCTTTGTTTAAATTGTGTTTTCTGTGGATCCCTTGTTCCCCCTGACAGTGGATATTTCGGGCCAGTTGACCTACAAGGAAGGAGAAAAGTTCACCTTTGTCAAAAATCAGTTTTTGTTTGTTTTTACCCAGCGGAAAACTTACAAGTGTCAAGAAAACGAGAGAAACCCGACCTCGTTTTCTCATCATTTTGTCCAAGTGTTTTCAACTTTAATCTTCTTTTATTATTAGTGGGGGTGTCTGGCGTGTGATATTTTATCTAAAGTTGTTAATCCGTGATCTTGTTGTTGTTGTCCTCGTCGTTGATTCCTAGAGGATAATAATAATAATAACAAAATTGTACAATTGGAAGGATGCGTGTCCACTTGAAGGCATAAAATTGAGTTCGTTCTCCTCTCCTCCAATAAATGATAATAATAAGCTGATGAAGAAAAGTGTCAAGTTGTTGTGCCTGTATTGTGTATGGAAAGTGTGGTGTGTTTGATATGAAATGAAATGATCCTGAGTAGAATTATTATTATTATTTTATGTTATGAATGATGAGGATCCACGAGTGGATATTTTTATTTTGTGGCTTACTCCTGTCCAAAGCAGAACTTCGTCAACGTCACATCGGTTCGTCTTCCTCTCTCTCTCTCACTCATTTTACCAATTTTATTATTATTTTATTATTGTTGTTGATGTTGATGTCGATATCAGTTAAGATCCAATTTATCAACTCTTTCAAAGTCGTTTATTATTCATCCTCATCTTCATGGTGGGTGAGAAATATTCGTGGATGAAGAGAAAAAAATATATTAAAAATTTGTATGATCAATAGTATTGTACGTGTGTGTGTGTGTGTGGTGTGGGTATTGTTAAATTTGTTAACACTTTAAATGTATGATCACATCTTACATTACTGGAAAATTATGTACACGTTATTTACTAGTACCTCCTCTCCAGTACTTCTTCTTTGATAAGTAAGTAATAGTAAGTAGGTAATATCATTTACAAAGATGAATCGTCCAATTGTTGCTCGTGTACATTTTTCTTGATCTCTTGTCTCTCTCTCTCTTATTTTACATTAACAGGTAATCGTTGGAGGAGGAGGAGAAGAAGCAGAAAAAAAGTTGAGAGATGTTTAGAAGATAAATTTAAGGATCTAATAGATAAAAAAGGTTGCTGTAGGGAAGGAGGGAGTTGACTGGTTTTGCTCATTCTAAAATGTTCAAAAAGTAACGTTGCTGTTACTTAGTTGTTGCTGTGATGGAGGAAAAGAACGTTTTTACTAATTCTTTAATATCATGTCTATAATATTTCTTCACAGTCCAAGACTTTTCCTCTCTCCCTCTTTCTTGTCTCTTATTATATAATACACAACAACACACACCTCTTCCATCCTGTCCCTTCATTTTTGCCAGTTTCTTTTTTTTTCTCTCTCTCTCTCTCAAAATAATGTAGTCATTTAACAGTATGTAGTAAGTAAGTAATAGATGGGAAAAGGAGGTATTAGACACAACATGCTCATTACCATTAGTTGTTGTGTCTGAATCACAGTCAAAAGAGAGAGGAGAGTATGTACGTCATACTTTTGAGATGGTACTTTCGATTAATGAATCAAAAGTAATATTCTAATAGTACATGAAGTTTTTTTTATCATAAAAAACAATAATAAAAAAAATAATCTTCAAAGTAAAAGGCAAGAGAGAAAGACTAAGGATATACTTGAGTATTGTGTACGAGAGGTTTAACTAATGCCAATGTTTATGCAAAGTTTCACACACACACACGCAGTTCCATCCTGTTCAGATTTTTGAGAGAGAGGGACGAGATGAGTTAGTTATCTAATTAAATGGAGGGAGAGACTTGGCAGTTTGTTATATTATATTCTAACCTCCCCGTAACTCTCTCCAAGGAGAGAGAGAGAGAGAGAATCAGCAGGCATTACAGATGAGACTATGATCAAAGTACATGTGAAATGTTAAGGAGGAAGATGAGGCGGAGGAGAAAACCATTAACAAGACGAAGAGAGAAGGAGGAAAGGATTTTAAAATACCACGGGAGTCATTCATTATGAAGAAAATCCTATAATGCAATAATCATTTAGACAATTTCAAAATTAATGATGTTTATTTAGTATTATTATGATCATGTTGTTGTTTTATGTTGCCCTTGTGTGTGTGTCTGTGTTTCTGTCTCCTCCTCCTCCTCATACACCACAACACAACATAACAACACATAATATTTGTGAATCATTCCCAACTCTCTCTCCCTTTGGTCTCCCTGTGTGTGTGTGTGTGTGTGTGTGTGTCTGTGACACACTGGATTTTGTGGTATGGCGTCAGTCTTCATCGTTCCCTGTCATGTTCAAATTTGTTAGAAGATTTGAGACAGGGTCCCTTTTTCCTCTTCTGCGCTATAATCTTCATTCCACCACCATTCATTTCACATTATATCATATCTGTGACATACACATTGGCGATAGCTTTTTCTCTCTTGTTCTACACAATTACGAACAGGACAGAGACAGAAGAGGAGGAGGGACTGACTATAAACTACAAAAACTACTGGAATGTCTACTGAATAGTTATTAGCATTATGATTATACATTATGAGACACACTCACAATGTCATCCATGTTGTATGTTGTCCCTCATAATACTATTCACCTTCCTTCAAACACACGTATAGTTCAGCCCCTCTGTATTTTCCCAGTCACACACACACACAAACACAGGGCTAGAGAGACAACCTTTAGAGTATGCAATAATAATCAACAGCTTAGCACTCCCTCCCTCCCTCCAATATTGTATTGTATAAAATTGTATGTGTGTGTGTGCGGGTGTGTGTATGTATGGGTAATAATATTACATAACATTCTCTTCTCTCTCTCTCTTTGTTGTTCTATTAGTGTTTTTACTTTTATTTTTACGGGCTGTGGTCTTGGTTTGTCTACCTTCTTGTCCAAACTCTTTTTTATGTATATCCTCTCTCTACATGTACATGTATGCGCTACGTGTGTGTGTCTGTTGTGTGTGTGGTGAGGTTTTAGACTTTTAAAAAATGACTATGCCACCTAAACTATTATAATCGACAACACACACACGGTGTGTTTGTGTGGATGTGTGTGTGTGTGGATAAGGATGCTAATGGAATGACTTGACGCTACGATGTGATGTGACGCGACGGAAGAGACAGACAACAAATAGAAACAGACGGAACATGACCATTAAGTCTTTCACTCTCTCTCTCCCATAGGAAAGAGAGAGATCCTTAGTAGAGTTTTTTCCATATATATTTTTTCTACTTTACTACCCCTTCTCTCTCTCTCCTATAATCCTTCACAATACCTTAAATTACACGCTCAGGAGAACATGTTTTCATGGAGGTGAGAACAAAGAAAATTAAATGTTCACGAGCACCAACTCGAGGAATATCCCTTAAAAAGATGGAAAGGAAAACAAAAGCTAGAAGGGCTAAGCTCTCCCATTGCATTGCATATCCTAGTATAATTCTCTATATATTAGTTGCAGCTGCAATGCAGAAGATACTTAGGTAACTAAGTTGGGTTCAAACTGAAATAGAATCATGGTAAAATCACATTACATCTCTCTTGCTCATCTTTGCCCTTCTCCTCTCTCTCTGAGGAGAGAGGAGAAACATGCAAGTTTGCATTTGCTATTTACAGTTTGCACTTGAACGCAAGTAAAGCTCCACTATTTTCTTGTGGGATTGTACAACTCCTTGAAACATCTTCGATCTACGCACGCAGTCCCATCCTTCCTATGGTATGGTATGGGTGAGCTATGCATGACAGTGCAGTGGAAACAAAGAAAATCTTTGGTCATTCCCCATTATACAACAGACACAGACACAGGCACACAAGAGTAAGGAACGAGAGGAATCTATTTGAAAAAAGACATACCACCAAAAACTACAATACAGATTAGAGAGAAAGAGTGTGTGTGTGGAACATCAAAGGGGTTTTGGATAAAAAACAAGGATTTTTCTATTCTCTCTCTCAATATAACTCCTTCTTTCCTTCTTCATGTCTGCGTGTGTATTATGAGAAAAGTTATTGAAAATTTTTCGCCAACCACACGATCTTCCAGCTCAAGGCACAACCAGAGCACACACACAACACAAAAAAATGATTGTGGATAGAAAAGAAGGAGAGAGAGCAAAATCATAAATTTTACACAATGGCAAAAAAAAAACTAGTCGAAATTTCCAGTTTCTCTCTCTATCTCTCTCTTGTCTTTGTGATTGCGGTGATTGGTAATCAGACAGATTGTACCTTGTTGTTCATCTGATTTAATATTCCTAGGAATCCCGATCCGTCATTCCCTTTCCCTATCTCTAGAACTATTTATAGTCATGATTTTTTTGAGGGAGGTTCAGCAAAGTTGGGGAAGGTGATGGTAGTTTGGATTTGGAGTTGATAAACGACCTCATAAATGTTTCTGCGAGAGAGAGTGAGTGTGTGTGATCGATTCCGACCAAGGGCCTTGTTAGGAGATAATGAAGGTCCCTCTATTTTAAAAAATGAATCTCACACAAACACACATAGAGGAGAAGAGAAGACACCAGGTAAGATAATATGGGGAAGAAGGGAATTGAAATTGAATTTAAAATGTTAAGAAGCCTCCAATGTTTCTCCAGGGATGGAAGAGGATTTTTTTATCTCACCTTCCGTGTGTGTGTGTGACTTGGCAGGACCTCTTCTCTCCATGTTTGTGTTCTTCACTTGATCCTCATAATACTCTCTCTCGGATGTGTTAGAGGGGGAGGAGGAGAAGCTTTTTTACATACAGTAATATATTACATGCATCATGTGTGAGTGTGTTTTTTTGTGCATTGGTTGTGTAAACAAATGGAGGAGGGAAGGGTGCCAACAGGAATCACACTAACTAGTGTGTGGTATCCCAAGTGCTGATTAAAACAACCTTGAACTTTAATTTTTCTCAACCTTCTAATTTTTCAACACACACACACAAAGAGAGAGAGTGTGCAGTACAGTATAGTAGCGAAAGGGATTAATTGTGGTATTTTGTGTGTGTTTGGTCAAAGTGTTAAGAAAGCCATGCACTTTGATACACAAAATTTTTATGGTATAAATGGCATTTGTACCACTACAATTTGTGATGGTTTGTTGTAGAAGAGAGGGAGGGAGGGAGAGAGAAGATTTGTGCATTATCTCGCCGTGCTAATATTATCCACAAGTATATCACTCTCACTTGCACACTGCAGCAGTGTGCAAGGAGGTTTAAGATGCAAGTTTGCATGCTCGCGAAATTCCTACACGAAAATGCAGAGTATTTTGTAACATGGTAAAAAATTCCTTTTATGTGTTGTTGTGTTGTGTGGGTTTTACTATGATGTAATGTAGCAATGCTTTGACAATGCAGAATGCAGTGCATTTTAAATTACTCTCTCTCAATTCCCTTGCATTGCATTGCTCTGCTAAATTAAGCTCTGGCCTTTTTCCCTCAATTTTTTTCCTACACACACTCACACTCACATGCAATGGGGGACTGACAATACCGTGACTAATAACAATGAGAAACTTTTTTTTGACATGAGTCTCCCCATTTTCCTCATCTTCCTCTTCTTCTTGAGAGTGAAGAGTTTCGTCTAGTCTCAATGCCACGTCACGTATTTATATCAAGACACACAGTCGAAAGATGGTACAATGTGAGTGAGTGAGTGAGTGAGTGTGTGTGTGTAGACACACGTTGGAATCGAGCTAATCTGTAATTCGTAAAAGTGTTGTAGTTTTATAGAGGAGGGAGAGAATGAGGGGGAGAGTAATTTTCCTTGTCATTTAAATATAAAAGTTTAAATTTGAAATTCAAAGAAAAGTTTTTTTTGCACACAGTCTTCTCGTTATCTTCCCATCGCACATGATTTTTTTTGACAACTGCACTGCACCGAGTGTAGAGAGAGAGAGAAAGATGGGTTGTGTACTGGTTCTTTGACTACGTATTATTTTGCTGATGTGTTTTTTGTATATTCATGAATCCTCCTCTCTGGTAGAAATAGAGGAGTTAACCTATCTCACCTCACAATAATATTACATTGTACAAAATAAACAAGATAAGAAAGGATAGAGAGTGTGTGTGTGTGTGTGGGGCTGGATAACATTAAGAGATAAGAGGGAGGGAGAATGGAAGTGGATGGGAAAAGAATGAGAGTGAGAGTCAATTTATTTTAATTTTTTTAAATTGAAAATTATAGTTGTAAAACAAAAATCCTGTTGTTGTATGTAAATAATGATGATGATTATTGTGTAGAAAAAAAAGTTAATTATTTCTCAATACCTTTTTTCTGGTATTCTATTCTCTCTCTCTCTCGTCTACTCCTGGTAAATTGGTAATTCGCTTGGACTAGTTGATTGCTGTGTTGTGTGTATGTGGAATGGGATGTCAGGTAATGGAGGCCTCTCAGTCATCACCTCGTCATTCATTACAGCTAAAAGAGTTGCTCGGGACGCCAGTCCAGTTTAGAGTCGTCGTCGGCTCCTCATTTTTACTAGACTACTACTTAACGACTATTGAAAGGAGAGAGAGAGGAACAAGACAGAGCATCCCCAGTTGCATTGTATATTTTAATGCATTTTATGACCACAAGCCAACAGATTGAGAGAGAGAGACGAGAACAAAACTTGAACATCCCCACCCAATGCTTGTTTCCAAACTCCAAGTCTTGTCTCTCGTGTTAGTTGTGATTAGATCACTTTTTTTATAACTACACCTGTACACATACTCTCTCTCTCTACATACACACGTATTTAAAACCCTGTGTGTGTGCTTGCACTTTAAAACGTTTTAATTCTTATGTCCATTCCTTAATTGTCCCATTTGCATAGGTTGTCATAATTCAGCGAGGTAGATAATCTACCTCCTACTTCTCTGTATAGTACTCGTACTCGAAATTCAGATAATCTCTTTTCTCTCTCTCTATTTACACACAGACACACACAAGGGAGGGAGGGAGTCATATAATCAAAATACAATGTTTTGTGTGTGTGTGTGTTTAAATCCAAAATGTGTACAGGATGCTTCCGCAGGAATGTTGTTAATCTAAATTATTTGGAGTGACGCAAGCTCTTCTTCATGAGTTTACTTTGTGTGTGTGTGTGTTTATCTCTCTCTCTCTGCTACCCTCTTTTATCATGTTTTTTGGAATGACTATTGCCTCGACAAACAATGAGCAAGGTGAGAACGAGAGAGAGAGAGAGAGGACAATGATAGAAAATAATTCCTTGCTTAATTTTGTACATTGTATCGTAATTCGTAATAGCTCAGGCTTGTTCATTTTGTGCAGATGTGTGTGTGTGTTTGTGTTTGGGTCACATGGACAACTTGTGACTTTCAGTCTCATTTGGAGTCTCCTCTTTTTTAAACTGTGAGTAGAGGTTCGTAATTTTGAATTTACTTTTTGCCACACCACCATGTATCTCTCTACTCCCTACAATTTGGATGTGTGTCCCTGTGTGTGTTTTGGCTATATCAAAGTTTTTGCAATGGGGAGAAAGAGGGAGGGAAAGAGAGGAGGAGGACGAGTAGGAGAATGAGGTCCTTCAAAATGAGCATGGAAAACTTTGTAAAGTCTGGAGCAGCTCTAAAACTAAACTCCTGTGTGTGTGTGCCTGCCTGCCTGCCTGTGTAGTAGGTTGCTACTTGATTTGAAGCGGTTGATTGACCAACCGTTGCCTCTGCATTTCTCAGTTTACATTTTATATGGACAGACTTTGATTAGAGGGAAACAACTTAGTACCATTACTATTACACACACACACACACAGTTTTTTATGTTGTTCTCCATTTCCTCGTGTCTTTCTCCTCTCCACTTTGCTGTGTGATGTTTAAAACCTTCATCCTCTGCCCAATTTGACTGGTGTGTGTGTGTGTGTTATGCATTCTACATGTAGAGTTGATTTCAATTTCATTCAATGCAATTCAATCCAATGATATAAAAATATACATATTCTATCCTGTCTCTGTCATATCCATTGAACTGTAGCTTCTACCATCCTCATCTTACACTTCATACTTTTTTTTGCCCCATTTTATCTTCGCTACTTTCCCCTCCACACGCGCAGTCAAATGTCAAATTAGCTAGAGAGGAAGAAAGAGGAGGAATCAAAATTTTGGACTCGGAATGAAAATACTACGTACATACACAAGTGTACTTTTATTTTATGTGTGTATATAATGAAGCGGCAGAGAGAGAGAGAGGAGTGTATGTGATTATGGTGATTGTCATTAATTATTGAACGAAGGGAAGAAAAGTAGAATACAGTTATTATTATTATTTATGTATATTATATTAGTCCAGAGCTGACTGAGCTATTATTATAATGTGGACCGCTTTGCCTAAACATGTCTCTCTCTCTTCCTCCTCCTCCTTCTCTTCCCAATGTGTTGTGTGTACATGTGTACAGCCTTGCCAATTACAGCTGTTTTTATGTATTCATTTATACTACGACAAAAAGTCATGTGCAAGGAAGCATGGGATGCAGGGTATTTTTTTCTGGTCTCTCTCTCTCTCTTGATAATATTCCGTATGTACAACTCCCTTCTTGAGGGACAGAGAGAGAGAGTCGAGGACGGAGTCTTAGCCTATTTTCATGCTAATCAAGCGTATTGTACATAATTATGCTATCCTCTTTCCCGCCCCCTCTTTCTGTTTATTTACGTCCACGATCCCTATCTTCAAAGGATACTGGAAGTATGTACGGGGAACTGACTGACAGTGTGTGTGTGTGTGTGCTGGTGCCTCAAATTTATGATTACAATTTATTTATGTGGAAAACTGACGTATGTACAACGAGAGAAGAGGGGGATGAGGAACTGTAGGAGTATACAACATCACAAAATTTTATTCACCTTTTGCTGCATTTTATTTGCATGGGAGTGTACATTGTCAAATTTTATACAATATCTGTTTATGCCAGAACATGACATTGAGCAGAAAAAGGGAAGACGGAGGAGGAGGAACGAGAAGAAGGGAATGCAATTATAAATGTAGAGAAATGTTGTGTGTACTCGTGTGACGTGTGTGTGTGTGTGTTGTCAGTTTTAACAGAAAGAAAAATAAGTAGAGACTGAAAAAATAAGTTTTTGGAATAAGGGAGTTCCAAAAGTTTAACATTTAATTGCTACCATTTGATAATTGTTAGGAGGGGAGAATGATTAATTTGTCAGCTGACAATTAGAGAAAACAATGAGAGATGAAGATTAGGAAATGGAAGGTCCAATTAAGAATATAATTAATTGGTAAATCTTCCACTGAGAGAGAGAGAAGTGGAGAGTTTGTATTCTTTTTTCTGCTCTAGTTAATTTTTTGGAATTGAAATTGCTACTCCTTGAGAAGGATGGATGGATGGTTGGGAAGAAAGGTTCCCTGTCTTTTTGGAATTGTACAAAGAGGAGAAGAATCTTTTTTGGTTCCTGGGGTATATCTATTACGGCATCACATACTGTCGGATTGGCATTGGTTTGAGCTGTGTGTTGTTTTGTGTGTGTGTCATGCTGTGTATGTGTGTGGTTGGTTTTAGCTCACATTTCATGTGACCGCGTCAATTGGGATGTTGAACAATTTGACGTGGTGGCCTTGGAATTACATAAATTTGAAATTCTTTTTTCAAACCTTGTTTCTCCTCTGTTTAACTATGTGTGTGTGTGTGTGTGTGTGTGTGTATTGGCATGATGATCACATGGAGATGGGCAGAGACAGAGACAGAGCAGCTGAGAGGGTTGATGTACATAAATTGCAAAGGAGAAGAAGAGAAACTCTTGAGAGTGAAGAGATCGGGATTGGAGTGGATGTTGGATTTGCTTTTATATTGTATTTAATACATCTCTCTCTCCTCCGCCATTTCCCTCTCTCTTCTAAAGTCTGGTGTTGTGTGTGTGTTGGGATTTTTCGCCTGTCTTTCTCTCCCTTTACTGTCCATTCATTGTGTGTGTTTGTGTGTGAGAGAGAGAGAGGAGGGAATGTGGAAGGATGTTGGTTAGAATTTATTATATTTTTTTCACCATGTACTAGTAGCATTAGGTAGTCTCTCTCTCTTTCTCCACACACACACACACACACACAGTCACTCTCAGTCCACAACATTGATTTACAGCTTGAAGAGTCAGATCAATTTGTAGAAGATTGTGCTCCCCATTAGTGGATCTAAGTCATAATTAACGAGGGTCGTTCAATAGACCAAATAAAATGGAGGTTACTACACACATGGACTTAATAATATGGTGTGTGTGTGTGTGTTTGTGTACACAGAGTAAAGAGTAGGGAGAGGAGGGGGAGGGGGTTAATAAGTAGTTCTCTGGTTAACTACGTTGAGTGTGTGTGTGATTATTAGAGAGAAATAGTTGTATTGGATGATATGATAGGGGTAGGAGAGATGGAGGAAAAGATTACATGATATGGAATTATGTGTTGTGTGTGTGTGTGTCGGGTTGTTGTGTTGTTAGTGGAAGAAATTGATGCCCAAATTTGGGATGAGTGAAAATTTTCATTGTTTTCCTCATCTGAAGAGATAGGGAACACATGGACTGGTTTTTCCAGGAGAGAAAATCACAACAGAATATGATGAGTCCACACACACACACAAGCACAACAGACACACTTAAAATGTAATGTCTCTTCTTTTTTCATGTTCTTCGGTCAGAGGGACAAGACAACAAAAGCTGCTGGTTCTCTCTTGTCTTTCCTGTTCTAATATTCCTTGGGTTGTCATGTTGTGTGTGTGGACTAGATACATATTTGGCGAGAGAGGGGCTCATTGTACTTTTTGATTGTTTCCATTTCATAAATCGTTAACTTGTCCATTGCAATGCTAATGCTAATATTATAACTCACTGTATTATAATAAGAGTGATTATAATCTCTCTTTCTAGAGAGGGAGAGAGATAATTTTTTCCCATTCTCTGTCTCTCTTATACGGAATTGACTGTGTCTCTCTTGTAAAGTCACTTACGATTGACTTGGATTGTCATTTTTTTTTCTTCTGAGCTCTCCTCACTTGGGGGACAAAGACGACAAAAGAGGATAAAAAGTTTGGGAATGATGAAAAAATTCTTGCTCTATTATGGACACACTGTATAATGTGTGTGTATCGAGACATACAAAAGGTGTATAATGTGTGTGTGTGTGAGAAAGAGAGACAGAGTAAAAAGGCTTTTAAAGCCATTTTCCCCTCTTATTGTGTGTGTACGCGAACGTTTAGTTCACTTAAGTTGTCAGTCAGACTGTCGACGACATGGCACATTGTGAGACCAAATACTGATGCCTTAATAGCACTTGATGACCACCAAAAAGCAATAAGATTGAAGATGTAATCCAATTTTGGCAATCTACTATCTCCCCCCTCCCTGTACTTTGCTATATAGCTCTCTATGATGATAATGTGGTGTGGAAAATCACCTACCTGCCACACTCTTTGTCCTTAATGGACACACACACACTCACTCACGGCAGAGAGAGGAGTATTTACTACTTTGTTTTTCTCCTCCTCCTCTCAACTTGTCTTCTTGACACTGTTCTTGACAAAAATAAAAATCTCATGACTTCCATTGTCCTCACATTTATAATGAGTCCCTCCACACTCCCCATTAATTTGCAAATGCACACACTCGCACACACACACGGCACATTCATCCTCATAAACACTCATCTTCATAAACATTGAGAGTGTACAGTGAGTCAGTGGGGGAGATGAGGACAAATTCTTTATCCACACATTTCCTTTTGGTCATTCATCTTCTTGTTTTCTTCTCTCTCTCTCTCTCTCTCTGTGCTTCTCGTGTGTGAATACGAAATACGAATAGAGTGATGATGATGGTGGAATGGATTTTTGGTATAAAAATTTATTTTCAATCTCAATGTAAATTATTTTTTTTATCCATTACCATAATATTACCATATATAACAAAAAAAGTGAGTAGTCCACTGCAAATGCAATGCAGTGTGTGTGCTGTGCTATGATGATGCCGTATCATGCCCATTTCTCTTTAATCTCCATTTGACACAGATATGAAGACATTATACGTGGTCTCTCTCTGTGAGTGTGTGTAGAGAAACAGTCCAAAATTTTTGTTTTGTTTTTTTTCTTCCTCAAGAGGCCACAAGGGCAGGCACACATTATGTACACTCTCTTTTAAGAGACTGTGGGCACCGCACAGTCTCCCCAGTGTAATATAATATGGAGGAGGAGGAAGGGAAAAACAAGTACATCATAAAATTGTGCTTAAATTTCTCATAAAAATTGTATTGAGGAGGAGGATGAAGGTGGAGGGTTTGAGTGAAGAGTACAACTTCAGATGAGGGGGAGTTGATGATGATCAGAATCCGCTTATCATCATTTTTATTATATTTTTATATTATTTGGATGGTCACAGGACAAGATTATTACATTAGTTTGTCCTACCTTTTCTTTTCTCGACATTATAGCCGCATTTCGATAGGGATGATAATAATATAATTCGGTGGATGAGGAATGTTGGGCGGAAAATTTTCTGGTGATGCTCTTTTCTTTTCTCCCATTAAAGAGGATTCCTAGGGAGTTAATGCCAAAGAAGAAGGAATTTTCCAGGTCCAGGCTGGAGGGGTTTGTAAAGAGGAGAAGAGACTTTTCTCCTCCCTCCTCCTCTCGCTCCATTTCTTCTTATTACTTTGTATTTTTTTACAGAAAAAAAAGTCATTAGTACGTACATCCGACTTGGAGACTTGTGAGAGTGACAGGGAAGTTGGTGTTAACTTGATGAAGGATGTTGTTTGTTAGATTTGGAGCTGGGAGCAATCTTAATTATGAGAGGAGAAAGAGATTTTCCAGAGGGCTATAAGCTTTTGTCTACTTTACTTTGGGGTGGATGCATGGGAGAGAAACGTGAATTTCGGAATAAATTGAAATGAAATGGAATCATCAAGAGGAGATGAATTCGTCTGCATCATTTTGATAGTGAAGAAATGGAGAGGAGGAACGGCAGGAGATGTGAGGGACAGGGAAGGAGGACAAGAGGAAAGTTAAGATAAGGAGGGGATTGTGTAGTATAATAATAATATAGGATTACAACACACAATGACTGTATGGTTGTGTGTGTGTGTAAAACTAAAAGAAATAATGCTACCCGTATTATTGAGCACCCCCAAATTATAGATAAATGAAATTGTTCAGCCTGTGGGCTTCTCTCTCTCTCTCGCTTGGAGTGTTTAGTAGTTTGGGATTTGTATTATGTACTAATGTAAGATTGTGTGTGTGTATTATTGCATGGTAGGATGTGATGTGGGCGTCGTCCTCCTTCTCGTCATCTCCCTGTCTCTCTTGAGCACACGATTAAGATATATTTTCATAACGTCTTTATATGATTATACTTCTCTCTCTTTGTGTGTGTACACAACCATCCATATGTGATGTACAGTGACAAGAGTCTATTGAGAAAGAGATGTACAAACTTGGAGAGCTTCCATTCTCATAAAAGAGAGATGAGAGAGTTCAAGTTGAAACTTTGTGGAGCCACTCACTCAAGTCTTGATCAGGTTGAGGAGGAGAGGAGGATTTCATGTTATTTTTAAGCATGCTTCTCTCAGATCAATTTGTTTTCAATTGTTACTTCATCTCATTTAATGTACGTGTGTGGATGGTATGGGTTTGGATCGAGAGACCGTCTACAAATTTGTTGCAGAGGGGGAAGCGTCAAGCTGATTAATTTGAGTTAAGAGTAAAGTCCCCGTTTTTTCCCTCATCCACATTCCTAACGAGGGTGGCTTCTCTCTCTCTGCGTGTGTGTCTATCTAAGCCCTATATTCTTACATAATGGTTGGGGGGATGATAAAAAAAAGTATTAATCTCACTCTAGTACTTCAATTCAATAGAGCTGGGGATGAAGAAAGAGGATTTGCATTGATCCGTCTTGACCTTCATGAACTACTAAATTGTTATTGTCATGTCAACAACAAGAAAGGGATACCTTCAATCCTTCTCCTTCTATTCTCCATCCTCGTCGTCGTATGTTATGGCTATGGCTGGGATAATAACGTTGGCTTCATTTTTTTCTGGTGCAATGGGATTTGAATGAGAATGCCGAATGACGTTGGGAAAAAACATTTTTGACATTTTCAAACTCACACACAGTCACTTACTAGCAGAGTGGAGTGGGAATGTCAACGAGCTCAAGAAGGCAGGGGAAATGACAGGATTCACAGTCTAATTTGGACAATTTTTTTAAAGAGACCACAATCCATTGTGTTCTGTTTTGTTGAATCGTCTCTCTCTCTCTCTTCTGGGAATGGGAGATAGACAACCGCAGGATTTCTGATTTCTGCCTGCTCACTCTCTGCTCTACCGTAAGACTTGATTAAATAGTCCAGGCATAATACTGTGGAGTTTTTTTTGGTATGAGAGAGACGGTTTTATTATCAAAGATGATATGACATGACTATGAGCTAAAAAGTTAAGGAGAAGGATAAATGTGGGAGGAAATATTGTCATCCCGTAATCTACTTGACCTTTTCCATCTTCATTCTTTTTTTCTGTTAAGGTTATGTCTCTGTGTATTTATGGAGGGAGGTTTTTTAAAGAAAACATTTTGATGGAAAATTCATCTTGGGCTTGGATTGGTGCTTCGTGGAGCAGGAAATATGGAAAAGTACACAGTGCTCTGTCTCTCTGTTCACTCACCCTCATGGAAGGTGTACAGAGGCAGAAAGACAGTGTGTGTGTGTGAAGATAAAAAAGGTAGGGAGTTGGGAAAGAGGAACAAGAGGAGAAACATACAAAAAGAGTAGCTGAGAAGTATCTGTACACGTATTCCTCGTCCTGTTCGTCGTTGTCGTCGTCGTGGAGGGGGGAAACTTTGTTGACATTGTTAATGTGTAAGGCCGATGTGGACTTTTGTCATATGCATGAATGATGAAAACTTTTGCCCTCTCTTTGTGTGTCTCTATGTATGCAATATGGATGTTAGAGTTGGGGCTGTGTAAAGAAAGATTCCTTAAAGGCTTTGAACTTTTCAGGCTTGAATGTGTTGACATTCACGTGTTCTCAGCAATGACAATGTGTACGACATGAGATGAGAGAGTAAAAGGAGAGAGGTATATTATATTTCCGATCAAATTCAAACTAGGTTCTTGACTCTCTATTTTTGATACGGACAAAGATTAAGTTTCATGAACACACGAAATATTTTTTTTGAATGGACTTTGAAAAAGTTTTGTAATGGAGATGGCAACGAATAGGGAAAAATGATTAATGTATTTTTAAAAATGTAATTGATTTTTGTTTGTTCTATTCCAGATGAACGTTGTAGTCGTGTGAGATGTCCAAAAGTGGAGGACTGCCCGTCAGACAGTTACAGACTCCCGACGAGTGTCCATGAGTCCAGTGACTGTTGTCCCATCGTGGAGAAATGTCAGTGTAATCCTGGACTTGTGTGTACAAAACCGGAGTGTCCGACGGGTTGGGTTGAAAATTTGGTACTAAATTCTACTGGACAACCAGGTCGGTGTTGTCCTCTCCTGGAGTGTAGTCCGAGTCAATCAGGTGAGTACACAGTTTTTTAAAAAAATTGTAGAGAGATGTACAAAGTTTTTGAAGATAACTTGATGTGTTGTATTTCCCTGCTTTTGCTGTGTGTCTGTTGGTGTGTGTGAGTGAGGGGTGAACGTGATGGTTGGTGTGAGGGAGGACGCTCCTCTTTTCTTGCACAATTTTCCACGTGTAGTCCTCCTCCTCGACGCTTTGTGTGTGAGAAAGAGGAGGAGGTGGGGGGAGAACAGCGATAAATCTTCAAGATAGATGGAATTTAAATATAAAGATTCATTACTGGTGAAGTAAAATAAATTCTGATTTTATCTGGGAATATGAATTGTAATGTCTGTCTTCCTATCTTCCCTCCTCCTTCGCCACTGAGGTTTGTGTTCTTCAAGACATGTCAAAAAGTACGTGAAAGTGTGGATATCTCCAAAATAGAGAGAGATAGAGGGAAGGAAGGGGAATCAAAACAAAATTCGACGGAAATGGAAATGAGCTCTAGCGTGTGACACGGCCATTTATATGCAGCAGCTATAAACATTGAGTATTTCAAGGAAATTTGATTTCACAATCCCTTTTTATCTGCTTCTCCGTGTCATCGTAGCCCACCTTTGGAATAGTGTATGCATGTTCCTCCGTGTATCTCACCTCCATTTTCTTCTTTCCAGAGACCAAGTCCTCCTTGGTAGAGGATAAGTCAAAAAATAGGGTGAACCACTCAAGAAGGAGAAAGATATCGTCATTTCCTTTCTCCCTGATTCCAAAACTTGACATTAGATTAGTCATGCAATTTCTTTGAACTTTCTCTCTCTTTTTTTTGGAGGGGCGGCTCAGCTGGATTTTTTCGTTGGAGGTTAGACAGAAATATTAGGACATTGTGTCCAAAAAAGCCTTTAACAAGGCCAAAAAGAAAAGGAGAAGTCGTCGTGTGGAGAGAGGCAAATGAAGAGCGGAAAGGAGTAATAAGAAGGTATTTATGGTGAAGCTGAAGGATTAGAGGAGGATGGAGGAGTAAGCGACTGCTAAAAGGCCCTCTCTCTCTCTCCAACTTTTCTCTCTAAAATCCTTTTTGCATCTCTTTTTGAGATGGCACACACACACCCGCGACTATTATGAGATAGTTTTGAGAACTGAAGACGTGTGTGGTTTTGAGGGTGTAGAGGGGATGAAGAGAGAGAGAGAGAAGGGAAGAATAAGAGGAAAAGTTGAGATGGAAGGAGAGGAAATTTAAAGCGATAAATTGTGAATATGGAGAAAATTTGTGCAATCTTGGGTTTTGAAAATAATCGCCATAAATTTAATTATTAGCTGACGGCTGGAGGGCTATAATAAATGATTTATCTCGTAATAAGAATGAATGTACTCTCTCTCTCCCTCTCTCTCTCCAGTGTGCCATTTTCATTTCCGTGAGCCTATCTTCTTCTTTTCCCCTTTTCTTTTCTTCTTTTCTGTGACAGAGAGTGAAAGGAAGAGAGAGGGTGTGTGTGTCTGAAGGCTTTTATTCTACACTCAAAATGCACACATTTGGATATGTATTTATATATATACAGTGAGTGTATGTGGGTACAAAACCCTGACAACTTTTTTTGAGAGTGTGTGTGCCTGAAGTGTGTATAGAGTCATTGGAAGTTGTGGTTTTTTGGTGTGTGTGCCATGTGCCACAGAAACTGTGATCTCATCTGCTCATCATTTTGCGGGCCAGTTAATTCCTTTAATTCCCTTTTATTGCCATTATTTTCCACTTAGGGATTAAAAAGAGGTGTTTCACTCCTCCTTCACTTCACTTTCTTAATGTTCTTCTATCTCTCTATCTCTCTCAGTTTGACTCTTCCTCTGTCCAGACCCCCAAGACCAAACAAAGATATAAATTGTGTGATGGCATTTGGTTCCGCAGTTACAGTCACCACTAAAACACTTGCTACAATTCTAATGGCTGTCCATCCATCATCATTTTCTTCTTTTCTTCTTAATTTGAACTCACCAGCCATTGACGATGTATGTTGTGTGTGTGTGTGTGTTATTTTCGAAAGTGTTTTTTTAATTCCAAGTTGGGGAACTGGGTACATGATGGTCAATTCCAGATATGTGAACGGTTAACTGAATTGTTGAACCTAATTGTATTTTATTTTGACTCTCTTTACAGAAGAGAAGAAAGTGTGTCTGTACGAAGGGACAGAGTACGAGTCAGGAGAAACATGGACACACACGGAGGACTGCACAGAGTGTTCCTGTTCGGATGGAGTTGTCTCCTGCCAACATATCAAGTGTGACTATCCGGAATGGGCTGCAGGTAATGTACAAATGTATAATGAAGGATGAGTTAGTGATGTGGAGAATATGTACTACAATTAATCAAATTAATTCTAAAACGTCTGTAAGTTGAAAAGAGCCGCCAAGAAAAAGTTGAACTGACTCAGAATTTTAGAGTTACTAGGGCCGAGTGGACCACTCAAATAAAATAAGACCCTGTACACACACTCATATCCCTTTCTGTGTGTCTGTAGTTTGTACGTGTGTGTGATGTGGGTAATGTGGTTCGTGTGGCCATTAAAAGTACACACCATCCATAATTTTTTTACCCCACTTGTCTTGTTTGTTCTGAAAAAAATGTTGAGAGAGATTCAATGTATTGACTGTGATGCTCATTATAGTCGAGTGTCTTTTTTTGGCTGGAGGATGTAAGGAGGACACTCTCGTAGTCTATTTAAGAAAAAACTCTTTAAAGTTTTCTTGTTTTTCTTTCACCTTGATATTTTGTTTGTGTATTAAGCGGGAGGAGGAGGAGGAGGGAGGGAGGGAGGGCAGACCACCCATTAGGTTTTCTGTATCATGCTGAGAGAACTTTCTGTTCAGCCTGTGAATATGAAGGAGGTGAGGTAGGAGCTCGTGAGCGAGAGAGAGAGAAAGACTTGGACATCTCTTGACTCCGCTCTTGTGTCTCTCTTGTGCTGATTCACATTTACATGCACTCTGTACATCACAGACTGGGACTGGCGTGTGGAGTGTACAACCCTTTACTTATATGAAGTCTCATCCTGTCTCATTTCCATTTTATTATTTTACGCTCTTCTCTATCTTTTTTTTTACAAGTTTCCCCCCTTCTCTCTCTCAATAGAGCTGAATGGCTGATGCTGTGTCTGTGTCTCACCTTGTTTCACCTTATCCCCATCTCTTCTCTTTTTTATAGCTTTCTATATTTTGCCATCAGTGTGGCTGGTCCACTTGAGGAAACTGTTCATGTCCTCCTCCTCCGTCTTGGTCATATATTTTTTTAAAACTCTTTTTTTCCTCTTCGTCCATCCAATATCCCTCCGTATTTCCGTATTCCCTCTCTTTCTTGTGTATATTCCAATATGTATATTTCATTCATGCGTTTTTTTTGAGCAGACCAGGGACATGTGCTTCTCTCGAGGATATTACATGGGCTGTGTGTGCGTGTGTGTGGACAAAAATTCTCTTTAAGCTCCCATCCTCCTTACATCTCGTTTTTTGAAAGGTTTTTCAGATGGGGAATGAATTATACAAAAAAACGTGTATGGATGTATAAAAAGCGGAGTTTGACATTGCAAGATTCATGACATGATTTTTTATTTGTTTTTTAATAATGGAAAGAGAGAGAGAGAGAGATGGGGGAATGACGAATGTGAATTTTTTTGAGAGTGACAATTGACAATGTATGAGATGGAGATCTATTGTAATATTTAAATTGTACTTTTATCCCTTATCTTTCTTTCTTTCTGTGTTCTTGAAGGGTGTGTGACGAGTACGGGGAAAGTTTATAATAATACTGAGACATGGGATGAGGACGCTTGTACATACTGTGAGTGTGATCGAGGAAGGGTCAAATGCCATGCTGCCATGTGCCAGACAAAGTGTGAAAATCCTATTCATATCCCGGAAGAATGTTGTCCTCGCTGTGAGCTGGAATGTAAGTTTTTTTATAAGAAAAAAAAGAAATTCGTGAATTTTTTTAGCACACTGATCTCAATTGACAATGACTCTTCTCTTCTGTACGGATAGACTTTTCCCACGATTTTCCTCTTTTCTCCCAATGTTTATGAGGATTTTATTTGGGTTTTACGAGGACCTCCTGTACAAAAAAGTTGTGTGTGACCCTGTCACACGCACACCCTTTCGAAAGGGAGAGAAGGGGATTTTAAAATAGGAACAAAATATCCAACTTTTTTCACCTCGCCCAGTTCCTTTCCCCTACAAATCTCGGGGAAAGAAAGAAAGCAGGAGGGACATGTCATTTGGTATAAAATAGCTGTGGATTTTGAATCGAGACCAAAAAAGAAAGTAGGAAGTGTGGGACGGTGAAAGGAGGAAGAGGTTGTAAATCTTTTTTTGTTCTCGCCTCGTTATCGCCGTATCTGATCGGCTCTTTCTTTTTTCCCTCTCTTTTTCTTTTGGTCTTGGTCCTTTCTCCAATTTGGAAAGAGAAGAAGAGGAGAGTCAAAGGGAAGAATAGAATGGTACAATAATAGAGATTTTATGGGGCGGAGGATCCCACATGTATGTTACAGTGTGTGTGTGAGTGTGGAGTGACATGTATATATTTTATGCAGCTGGAATTCGGGAGAAGATTGGGATGCGTGGTTGTCCAAAGCTGTCCTGTGCTCGGAACTCATGTCCCTCAGGATTTCAAGTAGTGGACGACAAGAATTGCCCAACGTGTCAATGCCACAAGTGTCAGAATTCCTTCGTTCGTGGTTGTCGTGTAGATTGTCCATATGGTTACGAGACGGATGAGAAGGGCGGATGTGTGTGTCGGTGTAAAAGTTTCAGTACGGGAGGTAGTAGTGATGGTGGTGGTGGGAGGAATAAAGTTCCTGGGAGGAGAAGACCACAAACGACAAGTAGAGGAAGAGTGAATGAGGGAGAGCGTGAGACAAAGACAAGGTTATCGATTCACCAGGAATACGAAAAAGATGAGGAGGAGGAAGAGGATGAAGACGAGGAAGAGGACGATGATGATGAGGATGAGGACGAAGAAGAGGAGGAGGAAGACCAGTTGGCTTCAGCCCCACCCGGTGATCTCCACTTGTTCCCTGGCGGAAATGGGAAGAGGAGAGGGATGGAAGAACCGAATGGGGATAAAATGTACACAAAGAAACCTGGACAAGTCACAGGGATTGATAGATCGGGGAAGGGACAAGGAGAAAATATGTCAAGTGGGAAGGGAAGGAAGGTCGTTCCAGGGACAGGGAGAACGATGGGGAAAAGTTGCAACTCGAGAGATGAACATGGGACAAGACTCAGGTACGTGTGTCGATGCGTGTGTGGAGTTGACTTATCGGCGTTAAAAAGCTGGAGAAGGGGATTAAATTCTATTGATTATGTGCCCAGGTTTGATGGAGAGGAATGGTCAGATGGATGCAGGAATTGTGTTTGCAAATTTGGCCTCGAGGTAATCATTGTAAATACATTTGTAAATTTTCCCTCCAATTGGCATGGCACGTGCCACTTACAAACATTATCATTTGTGTGTTAACTATTTATATTATTAATATTTGTTGCCGATGATGATGATGTCCGATCTGATCAGATGTGCACTTTAATCACTGTAAGTTTTTCTGGTGCCGTTTTAAAAGTACATTTTAAAATCTAAAAGTTGGGAAGAGTTTAATTGTGAAAAACCGAAATGGAGGTGTATTATTTGAAAGTTGTTATCTCTCTTTTCTTTATTGTGTCCAACACACACAGTGCCTACCGCCCGACTGTGAGCATCCTGTGTTTTATCCTGGCGACTGCTGTCCTCGGTGCTACGGTGAGATTTATCACCCTCAAGACATTTTTATATAGAGATATGTTTGTGTGTGTGAATGGCGTTTTCTTTTATATATGATAGGAGATAAGTGAAATTGTAGAGAGGAGATGTATGTGTAGAGTGTTGGTACTATTATTATAAAATATATTTCTTTATGGATGTCCTGTTTTATTTTTTTTGTTCCGACACATCTCCCTGTAGTGTGTGCGTGTGTGTATAATGTATTGCTAAAAGGCTTTTGTTACATCCAGACATCTCTTTTTCCTTTTTTTAACAAGGTTCAGATGACATTTTAATATAGTCCCATTTCACTGTCTTGTATTTCCCCACTGTCCTTTCCCTTCCCTTCAGGGATTATTAATGGGGGAGCGTTGGGAATTTAGTTTGAGAGAAAACGCTGGAAGAATGAATTTATTTCCCTTCCTTTTTTGTGTGTAAAATAATTCTATGAGATTTTTTCCTCCAAAAGAAAGTGAAGGGAATTGTACAGGCGGAAGATAGGGAAAAAAGTATTATTATTAAATTTGATGGTGTGGTCTGGTGTAAGCACCATGATTGTGTCATGTGAATTGGTTGTAATGAAATTCCTTTCCTTTTTTTCTCTCCTTCATTGTGTGTGTATAGATGAGGAAGTGGACACGTTTGAAAAGAAAATAAATATCACCGTTTGTCCCTCTTCGGACTCTCAGACTCATTTGGAGGGTGATCAATGGAATCTCACGCCTTGTCTCAAATGTACTTGTCATCATGGACAAGTATTGTGTGCATCTCCAAATTGCGCTCCAGCGGTAATTCTCATTTTTTCACCAGGAGAAAGTTTTTTTTGTAATTTTATGACAATTTTAGAAAAGAAGGAATCAATTTTGTTGAGAAATAACAATTTTTTTATTAATATTTTCTTTTTTACAGCCATGTTTGGAGTTGGAAGAGGATGAAGACTCTTGCTGTCCCAAATGTTCATCCTCCTCTTCGAGAAAGGGGTTGAGACAAGGAGGGGAGGAAAGGGGAGGTGATAGGGAATCAGAAGGGAGGAGAAGAATTGAGGGCAATACTGGAGTTGGAATGGGAATAAACAATAATGAAAATACCATCACGAATCGTTCGAGTCAGTTTGATGGAAAACTGGGAAGTAGTAATTGCTTTTCTGATGATACACATACGGAATATTTTGCTGGTGACACTTGGAAGGTATTTTCTCCTTTTTCTTTTTTCCTTTTCTTTATATGTCTCTCCTCCTCTTTTCAATCCCACTCTCTTTCTCCGCAGACTGTGTGTCCTATAAAAGTATAAGTACATAAGGGTTTTGTCCTCCTTCTTTTGAGACTTGGACAATGGGGGAAGAGAAAGGGAGAATTAATAGTTTTATATCTATAATAGACTCACAGGTTCCTTTTTTTGTGTTTTGTACGTCGTATTTATTTATGGTAGAAGGAAGGAGAAAATATGGAGCAAGGGAAAATGATGTCTCTGTGGAATTTCCAATTTGAGAAATTATTATTTTGAAATCCTGGAAATTAAATGGTCCAACACTTTTTTTTGTTGTTGATGACAAAATATTATTGGCACTTAGACTCTCGATGCATACGAATATTATTATTTTTTTATGATTCAGATTCCTAATGAAAAAATTCAAATGACAATCCTCTCTCTCTCTTTTTATGGATGATCGGCAGTCCATATAAATACATTTGAACAGATTAAGAAATTGATATGTGCAAAATATAGAGTTAAGGCAGGGAGGGAGTGCAGTGTGTGTGTGTGGCACACAGTGAAGAGTTAAATATGCTTTATCATGATATGATCAAGTATTATTGCAGATTTGACACGGAGCTCATAGATTGTCGCACTTTTTGTGTCCATTGGTTTGGTCGTTGGTTGTCAACTGCTATATTTAATGAGATATGATCATTGTGTGTGTGTGGAGCATGTGTCACACACTGAGGAGGATAGGGCAGGAGAGCGTGAGAGGATAGACTCATAAATCCAATTCCATGGCTTGTCCTTATTTGATCAGACTTGGTTTAGTGTCGTCAATTTAGCAATACCATAATAGAAGATGAGAGAGAGAGGGATGTATGTGTGTGTGTAAAAGAGTTTTTGGCCTGAGCCATTAATAACAACAGAAAAGAGAGAGAGAGAATAGGTAGGTGAATTTGACATTACGTGGAGGATGAGGAATGAGAATGGAAAAAATGAAAAATGTGCGTGTCATTTAGAAAAAATGTGTCCTACACAGTCCACACACACACACACAGTATTAATATTTATTTAATTCTTCTTCTCCCCTTGTTTGTAAGGTTGGGGCTTGTCAAAGTTGTATTTGCCAGGAAGGTGGTCGAATTGAATGTTTTTCATCATCAGCTCGATGTCCACGACTCACCTGTGACAGGTAATCCCTATATTAATTTTTTTTCTTTGACAATACAGAGGCTAAAGTTCACATTTAAATTTATTTACTACACTCTTTTTATGTGTGGTAAGATATGCAAAATGGCAATGTTAAAAATGTTGTTGGGTAAATAAAAAAAAACTCTGACGAGGTTAAGTACTGACAGGATTTGTCTTAATTCTCCGTTGTTGTTGTTTTTGTTGTAGGCCTGTTCTTGCGAAGAATACTTGCTGTCCTGTCTGTCTTGGGTCGTCGAGGATGGGTGAGTTCAAGTTTCAGTGTAACTAGGTAACACGTAGTTGAGATTTGTGTGTGTGCAAAAGAAAGAGAAAGGGAGAGAGTGAAGGGAGAGAAAAAAGTGAGTAATTTGTCACAATTTTTGTGTGGGGATGTGGATGCGAATGTGAATTTCGGCTTTGTCTTTTGGGGAGAATTGGAAAATGGGAGAGAGAAGGGTCTTGTCCTGGCCATGGGACATGGAGAGTGTTGGTGGTGGTTGGATTGTTTGGTGTGTTATAAGTGGAAACGATGATTTAGATGAGGAAGAAGAGGGGAAGACAGAGATGAATTGGACGATGCGATGAGTGGAGGATGGAAATACAAGTCCGACTCTTTCGATGGTCACAGTTGGCCTTTTTGCTGTTGACACTTGACAAGTGGACGGAAAAGCTTGCTCTCTCTCTTCCCTCTCTCTCTTTTGACTGTGTGTGTGTGTGATGCTCCACCGACTAGGGTTCTGCTGATGTCAAATGTAGCGGAGACCAGCCACTTTTGCACAGCTCTCGGCATCTCAATTCCCCAAAGCCTCTTATGACTACATATATACTTACATGTGTGTGTAGTGCCTGTATGTACGATTCTTTCTCTGTCTCCATTAATTTCACCGGCTTTAAATTAAATCATACCCAGCCATTCCATTCCATTTGAGAGTGACAAAAGAAGAAAAATAATGTTGACGGACATTTTAGACTGGTACTCCCCTGTGTGTATACTTGTTACACAGTCAGTTTTGTATTACCCCGTATCCAGGGACGTGTGTTTGTGTGTGACTGGCTGGAGAAGAGGTTCAATTGAACAGGATTTGTGAAGGGATGGTCATTGTGTGTATGGGAATTCAATTTGAAAATTACAAATTGTCCTATTCTTGTATTTTTTAAAAAATGGATTTTGTGTACCTAGGTCACGCAGTCACAACAGGAGGAATTCTGGAAAGATCAGATAGTAGTTCCGGAAGTGACACACCTGACTCTGGAGGAGGGAGTGAGGTAGGAGGAGGAGGAGGTTTGGAGCCTTATTGTACTATTATTATTGTAGCTCTTTTATGTACAACTTCCCTCCTCACCCTCTACGTTCTTCGGTAAGGGGTTTTTTTTGAAGAAAATATATTAGAATAAGATTATACGGAGTTTCGAATCTGGAATCTTATGGAAAAAACTTTTGTGACAGGAAAATGTACCGGCGGAGAAGAAGACGACGGCTCAATGACAAAGTACAATTTTAATTTCAATAGTAGCAAACTATCTCTTCACAATTTAGATAGTATAATCCATGGACTGTGAAAATGGAATCACAAATTGGCTAAAAATCCAGTCATCTGAAAGAGATTTTATTTATTTCAATAATTTTTTAATTAATGATCCATTTTTGCAGACTGTCACAACTTCCCCACCCGACTACTGCTACTTCAATAATAATAAAAAGTACGAGTCACAGAGTCTGGGGGTGGACAAAACTCAAGGTGGAGGTGGAGTAGAGAAGAAACCACTCTGTCCGACTGTCTGAGATTCATAAACTCGTAATTCTATACGTCGAAGATCATCATTATCATCGTAATACTAATAAGGGAGTGAGGGGAAGGAGATCAAAAGAAAAAAAATATATTCATGGTTATCGATATCAATACATTAAAATATATAATATATCAATATAAATCATAAGAGCTATATTAGGACAAGGAATTCTCTCCCCTCTCCTCCTCCAATCCAAATCCTCACACAATATAACTCTCAGAGGAGTACACATTGTGTAACATTACTATGTAATACGATTATGCATTTACAACTCCTCTCTCCTTGATTCAATTTTTCCACCTCCTCCTCCTCCTCCCCAGTACTGATTATTAATATTATTTTGTGGTGGTCGTCATCCTCAACAGGGGATGAATATGTATTATATTATTATATTATGGAGTGGGCATTTTTCTTCTTTTTTTTGTAAAAAAATTCCTGACATTCCTCTCATAACTCATTCCTCCTTGTACTACTTATTATACAAGTATTTTACATGAAGTGTGACAAGGGTTAGGATTACTGCCTCCCTCGTATTCGTTTCTGTGTGTGTGTGCGTATGCTCCTGTGTGTGTGTTGTAAAGATGGGATGTCGTCAACAAGGACAATGTGACATGAATTTTCTAGATGGGAAAGTAGAGAGAGAGAGAGAGAGAGGAGAGAGAAAATGTTCGAATCAAGTCGTTTTGTTGTTTGTTCAACCTTTTTTTTTGTGAATGAATATTTATACAAAATCCCCCTCCACACACACACTCCCCCGCACTATAATATACTAATTATTATGATAATGACTAATGGAGTCCATTATTATGAGTGATTTTATTTTAACTCTATTTTAAGATTTTTGAATCAATATATTACACAACCCACACATACAACACTCTCTCTCGTTTTTTTTGTTCGTTTTAATTATCCATGAACCACGCATTCGTTTTAATGTACCTTTTTTTGTGTTTGTTCCATTTTAATTATCTTGTGAAAACTTGTATTATTACACCAATAATTAATTGTGTTATTAAGTATACTCTCGTCGTCGCATCCTAAGTTAAATGTCAGTACATATGATAATATGAATTGTATTAATTAAAAAATATAGGAATTACTTAAGGGCTAGGAGTTTTACCAAGTGTTCTACACTTGTGTAAAGTAATTATTATTTTGTTTTTTGTAAAAAAATGAAAATGACATCGCAGCGTTGTTTAGCAAAAAGGATAAAAAAATTATACAAGATTGCAAATTACATTTATATTGTGATAAAAAATATAAATAATATAATATCATCATCATAAGTAATAAAAATATAAATAAAAAGATAATATATTATTTAAAAAATTGGGAGAAAGTTGTACTTTCTTTATTCCAAACTGATAATCGAATCTGTGTGTGTGTGTGTCAACAGCTTTTTCTTTGAGGAAAAACACATTTTCCCTTAAATATAGCTATAGTGAGTGAGGGAAGAAATCTTCTGTTTTCTACACAATCTCAAAGTGATTTTGCAACGCGTGTGTTTGTGTGGATTTGTAAAAGGATTTATTTTTTTATCAAGTGTTTCTCTAACCCCCTCTTTTCTTTCGGTGTGAGTGTCCTTTTAATACTCCAAGTCAAAGAATTTAATCAAAATAATGGTTTCTCTCTTCCGTAACAATATAAACTCTCAGTCTATCCTACAGCTTCAAGTGTGTGTCAACCCATCCCGACAAATCCGGGTGAAAGAAGTCCGGGTACTTGTTGACAACACAACACTCCGACTATTATCAAAAAATTGGATAAACAATAATAAACAATAGACTTAAGTCCTCCAGCTTACAAAAATATAATAGTCTCTCTTGAAAAATTGATGCAATAGTACTAGAGATGTTTTTTCTCGGAAATTTTCCCAAAAGAAAACGCTTTCTATGGTACAAAAACGGAGGCGGAGGTTAAATAATAAAATCCGTACTCTCAATAAATATCCCAAGTGGATGGCTTATGTTTAATAATGTACAAGTACCTACAGTCAAATCTCTCTCCCTCTCTTTTACAATCGCAAGACTTTAGGATTTATTTTGTACCCGATGGACTCCCCCGACTTTGAGAACTAAAAAATGTCCACGGATCCCAGAAATTCCCCTCCCCTCATTTTTTGACAGGAAGTGTCACCCGCAGCTGAGGTCGCGCGTCTGGTTATCATCAAACCCCACAAAACTCTTCCGAAATTAATCCTCATCCAACCCGGGCAGTTGAACTACCCTCGTTGAATACCTTTTACACTGTTCTCAAAAATCCTTTGCACAGCTGTCACACACACACAGTTTAAATACACAAACTTTTTAGACAAAATCCTCGTAATTACACTCTACTCTTTATTCATAGTTTTATAGCCTCTGGTCAACTTTCCCTTTAGCCAAGGATCGATGGACGTTTCAAAAACGTCCTTCTCCTAGATTCCCCTCTTCCATCATGTAAATCTGTCATCCAGGCTCCAGTAATGAGTCTCGTTTTGGATGATATTTTAGCCTTTTCTTTCCTACTATTCCGTTTGTTGTTTTTATTCGTATTCTTATCCATTTTATTCTTAGCGTTATTATTATTATTTTGGAGTAGTGTCAGATCTTGACTAAGTGCGTTTGGTTTCTCTGATGGATTTCTTCTAGATTTTGTTTGTTGATTGTCCGTCCGATAATAATTATAATT
>WJFB01000640.1:0-53044 GCA_009870185.1 Pygmarrhopalites habei | reverse complement strand
CTTTTTTGCTTGTGTGTTCACAAAAATCACAAATTCACAAAAACGGGCAGAGGGAATAAATACGTTGGAGTCAGTGGGAGTATTACTGACTGTTAGAGAGTGTAGAGAAGGGAAGGGATAAAACCCCACGTTCCTTTGACGTAATCTGATCGAGTGAGATTGAAAAAAGATTCCGGGGAGAGATAAGAATGATCAAAAAATACCCCAAAGCGCTAAACAGAGGAAACAAATACTAGAATAAAATCATCAGGGAAAAATATTTTCATCTCATCCCATCTCTCCATGGAACCTTCCTCTTCTCTCTCTCTCTCTCTGACTAGTTGAATTTTACAGTTTTTCTTATCCACATTTCAACCAGTCCATAACATGGTTACGAATCCACATTTTGAATATCCGATCTTCTTTCAATTCAACTCTTTTTAAAGAAATTGATTCTTCTACTTGTGAAAACTTTCCATTTTTTTCAAAGACAGTAAATTTCTCGTCAAAGTTTTCTGCAATGACCCGAGATTCGGAGCCATTATGAAAAATATGGCAGAACCGTTAGAGTCATCACATCCTGTCGGTATTTCTTTAATTTGTAGTGTGTGTCGGCTCATCGCTTTATAATTGAATAATTTGAAATGTGATATGAGTATGAATGATTGTGTAGGAAGAAATGAATTTACCCTCTACTCTACAGCACACACATTCAGTGACATTGTCTCTTTTTTCTATAAAACCTGTACTCTGGGAATGAAGGACAGAATTTGAAAAAGAGTTTTTTGCTCTCCCTCTACAAAATGGGCATCTCTTGTGTCAGAAGAGTGGGTGATACTCCTTCTCAAAGTTGTAAATTGGTTGGTGGACGACGCAAAGTCCCTCTTCCTTTTTACAAAGAAAAATCCTCCCGTAATACTCAATCAGCCTCCATATCAACTTGAGCTTCTTTGGATCTCCTCTCCACTTTTTAAGATGGGTCCAAGGAAGTATAAAAAGTGTGGATTCTATTCCAAGTCTCTCTCACCTTCCTCCTCGTGTGTCTCATACTTTGTAGTAAAAGAGAGCGGAAATAGATATGTTGGCAACAACGTTTGGTAAAAATAATAAGTTGGACACACCAATGGATAAAAAAACCAAGACACACACACACAAAGGGAGGGGTATAAGGAAAGCTCTTTGCCCTTTTTTCTTTCTCTCTCTCTCAACTTGTGAAGCTTTATTTCATTTCACTTGGATCTTTCGTATTTAAGCTCGGAGAAAAGTTTCTCCCTACCCGCCTCTCTAATATTCCAGTCTAACACCCTCTCTCTCTGACACACACAGACTGTCAGCAAACTGATATCCTCTTAAGCCAAAAGTGCTAATAGGCCCCCTTATTTATATTTTCCCTGACGGTAAGCTTCAACTAAAAAAATACACAGAGTGTGGCTGTGTTGAATTGGAGGCACAGGGATATATCCAGTATATAGTATCATAACCTTATTAACCCGTGTTCATATTTTTCATCCTGTTGTGTGCCTACATATGGGATATCATTGTCGTCATTCCACAAACACAGTATCATGCCCTCATCGTCAAACAAAAATGTGGAGAGAGAGAGAGAGAGAAGGTGGTGGAACCATTTACACGCTCTCGTGTGTTGATTCTCTTCAGAAAAATGAAGGATCAAAAAAATGAAACGAAAATCCCCTTCACTCCTCCTCCTCCTCTTCGTGAGCTCCACTTAAACTTCGCTAATCCTGGATCACTTTTACTTCAATTCAAGTAGGGACGGACAGAAGGAAACTTCTCTTCACAGTATGCAACACACAATTTGAACTGTACAAAATATACTTCCATTCTTTATGGCAAAAAAATTGTACAAACTCTCCTTTGCATGAACAGTGTTCATTGAACACGGCTATCATCCTTTGCAAAAAAAACCTTAATCGTCTACTCATATCTTGATATTTAATTTGACACGGAGACTTCTTTCTCTTCTTCCTTTCTTACAATGTGCAAGCAAACAATTTGAAAATGAAAAAAGTAGTGCTAATTTGTAATTAATACCAATTTCTCATCAAAATGAATTGACTCTCAAGATACGATTTCGAAAGGAAATGGTTAACCAGGGAAAAGAGTTTTTGGAGTTAAAAATATTTGGTGTATTGAATGTGTATTGATATATTATTAGAAATAGACCAGGTGCTCAGGTTGAGCCATCAAATGAAATGGATTGTAATTTGACAGGATGAGTGTGGATCCACACACACGCATTCTCTGAATGAAGAAGTATATACCTCTACACACACACACACTACTCTCTGTAGTGTGTGTGCCGTGAGTACCTACGGCAATTGGTAGTATAATAATAACATGGTGACGGATGGTTTAGTTATATAGTGTTGTGTTAGTGGAGAGAGAGATGCATTTGACAATACCAAGTGCAGAACAAAAATGGCAGCCGAGCTGTAGGGAACCTTTTGCTTTTTTTATCTGTCTCTCTCTCTCGTTCTCTCTTCAACAACTCAACTCATCGTCAGTCTCTCTCTCTCTGGTTTTTGTAGTCTTGAAGGAATAATACACATGGAGGCATACCCTCATAAGATAACAGAGAGAAATAATAATTTGTGTACACTCATTTTCACAGCGACAGCATATCTTGTGATTAAACTCCATTGTACGTCCATCACTCTTTTTCTTCCCCTCCAAGTGTGTGTCTATGTGTGTGTGGATATATAACCAATTTACGTATTTTTATACGCTCATTTGTATACCTCGTCTCCTCCTCCCTTCTCCTCACCGCTCCATATATCTTCATAATTATTATAATGATCATCGGGGAATGTGAGTTGGGGAGTATATTAGTAAATGAGAAAGAGAGTGAGTGTGTGTGTGTACATCACCCAAATTTAAATTCAGAATACCTCTACCCTTTACACACACACACACACACACCCTACTATGTAGTTGTGTTCCAGCTTGGATTTCCTAAAGTTGGGGGTTCCTTGACTATGACTACACACACACACTGGATGTGAATGGTGTGTGTGTGTGGATGGAGATTCATTTCCGGCAAGTTCTAATTCAAGTGTAAAATAAAATTACACGCTTTGGAAAGACCGTATCACTATCCCTGTTGGAATCCAAAATGGAAAATCCTCCTTTCACTTGATCCATTAAACTCCCCTTCCTTCTTCTCTCCAGGAGGACAATTTTCTTCATTTTTCCACTCTTCTTTTTGTTCAACCTTTTAAAATTCAGTGTCGGCTCCTGGGCGTTCATCTTTTGCCCAACGTTTTAATAAGGGTACATACAAATTAGGACGTAGTAGTGAATGACATATGAATAATTTTTTGAATTGTCTTCATATTCCTGTAAAAAGGGTTTAATATTCTGGGAATTGTGTTAAGATTTCAGTTGATGCAAGAATTTTATAATCACATGGTAATTCATTTACCCTTTACACACACGAATACACAGTGGAAAACGGCTTTTGTGTAGACTTTTGAATATCGGCAGAGGATAATTACTGGAGTAAAAACTATTCTTAGTTCATGATCACATAGTAGGCACTTCATTAATTGTAGATATTTAATCTGGTAAATTAGAATTAACACAATGCATTCAAAGGATTGTGGTGGAATTTTCCCAGACAATTTCAGTAGCCATTGAACTTTTCTCAAATTGTTTTCATAGATATTTAGTGATTTCCCATGATTATTTACTACATTAAAAGTAAACCAGCTTTTCATTTAGGAGTGCTGCTTACGGAGTTTATGCAATACACTATTGTTAATACTTAAAAAGAGGAGGTAATTGATTGGAAATGGGTCCTAAAATAATGGCAATATCCCCCACCCCTTTTGTTTCTCTCTCTCTTCTTTTTGAAAGGATGAACATGAGGTTAAGTATTATGTAATGATGATTCAGTTCAAAGGTGATGATTCACTGTGTGTGTCTTCATACAGAGATACAAATATGTGTGTAGTAGATATAAGGAGAGCGGTGGAGGGATAATATAGGGAGAGAGAGTCTAAAAAAGAGGGGAAAAGAGTGAAATGGACACCTAGCCGTGTCTTTTGTCGGAGGAGAGGGGGAGAAATTACTAGTATTATAGGCACTAAGACTCGTCAGACAAAAATGGAAATGTGACACGTTCTGTAATGCAATGCCGGAATAAATGACCGGGGTCGTCGGGGTTCAATTTACTCAAGCCCTTTTTATTTAACCCATCTGATAGCGGGGCACATGAAGGAACAGGAACTTTTTGAACCCACTCTCTTTCTCTCCGTAGACACAGATAGTGCACGGAGGATAGTTGTAAGTAATCAAAGTCCATCCACATCATTTATTTACCGGGTAAAAATAAGCATCAGAGAGAGAGAGAGAGAAAAAAAAACACACACTCTGTATTCCCTATCATGATCACCGGCTCACAGTCTGTCTGTCAGACAAGAGAAGAGAAGAAGAGTAGAGCACAGCCGTCTCATATCATTATGGACCAAAGTCTTTCATAAAAACGACAACGAGCCTCGTATGAGGACACACAGACAACGATAAAACAGCATTACATTATTTAAAATAATGCGTGTGTGTGTGTACCTTCAAATCCTTTACTCCTCATCATCAGGGAATCAGCCTCCCTCCTATTATCTTTAGCGCATAATGAACCTCCTATCGCATATCATGTAATCATAGGCTACATAAAATACGCCGAACACAACTCTCTTTCTCTCTGTGTCTGTACACACTCTCATATGTACAGACTAGAGAGTTGTTGTAGGTTCCATACGGCCCATTGTTAACTCATTCTAGGTCAAATTCTTGTTTAAATTAGCCATGTGGATTTTTGATGGATTTTTGATGGATTTTCTTCAAACCCATTTTCGATGATCACTCAAAAAAAATTTGGCATTTGAAGAACAATTTCGTTCCCTTCATTTAAGCTCCCCTGGACGCTTGTATCAATATTTTATTTTAATATGACTGATTGAATGACCACTCAGCCCGCATCATCCATCCTCACATATTAATTGAGTAAATTTTTGTGGTGAGGGAGTTCACATCTTTTTGTGTGGATGGAAAGAGTTGAAAATTTCAACCGAGCGTATCCATCCATAACTCTTTTATACACTTTTACTAAAAAAAATTCACATTACGATTGTCTCTATAATATCTGAACAGAATTGTGGATCAACTTGTGTGTCTGTTTTGTCCGTCTGTGGTGACTAGCATTCCACACAATAATATATTACACACATCAATATGTACGTGTTGGAGTAGTACATAGCGGGTGTGAATTATTGCGTGATGCATTCTACACAAGCTTGTGTGTATGTATACATGATAGTTTTTTCTTGAAAAAAAGGTATTTGATAGAATGGATGGAATTGTGGTCATATGTGTGTTGGATAGAGTTTGTTGGGGGAGATGGTACATGGGTGTAGAAATAAATTTATTTTTCCACCAACTCTCTTGGCCGCTCACCAGTTTATTTAATGTGGTCAGGATGAGAAATGAGCCTCCACTCTGCCCCATTAATAATCCCAAAGGAAAGGACACACACACAAGAAATCTCCTTTGCTCCTGTGTCTCTCTCTTTTTACAGGAGCAGAAGCAACAAGAGAGACGGAGAGAGCTACTCTATCTTCCCTCAACACCTTGATTTTTATCCATCCATATTATCCTTGTGTTTCACCTCCCAAAAAAAATCTTTACTACTTTTATAACATCAAAAAATTGTACTTTGTACACTCCATCCACATCATGCAGACAAGACACACAGGCACAGGCACTTGAAAACTCGATCTGGTGTGCATCATAGGAGAGTGAGCATCATCGATTATATCCCTCCATGTACAAAGATAATACGCCTTTGTTTTTCCATACTGTCTGTTTAAGGGGAGTTGTTGCTTTGTTGTACATATTAGGATGGTGTGTTCTGGGATATTATGTCATGTACGGGTGATGTGATGATGAAAAATTAATTCGATCCGAGTTCCGAGTTGAATCCTTTTTTGCTCGGCCTTTTTCAAAAAGGATGAAAAAAACTGCCGTCTTTTTCCTTCTCGACTACCACACAACAACAGGGTTGTATTGTACACACAAAGCTTTTTCTAAGGGAGGAAAAATTGTACATAACTTGTATATTGGAAAACTTGTATCATCCTCGCTTCTTCTTTTCCCTCTTACTACTCATTTTTTCCTCTGCCCTCTACAACTTATCCTTGTTGTTGAGAAGATATTGTGACTCGGAGTGTGAGGATTGACAAGACACAAAAAAGTGAAACGTGTGTGTGTTTGTGGAAGGGGGAGGTAGGTAATGTAATGTAATAATGTGGTCTTTGTAACGGTGGAAAAGACGAGTAAAGCATATCGTCAATCTAATGAAACACACAATCTAAACTTGTTCAAGTTGAACATCGTTGAATAATATCCTTCTCCTTAACATGAAGGTGCTCACTTGTTGTCTCCGGTGTGTGTGTGCCTCTCTTCCTCTCTCTCTCTGTAGAATGATATGAAGGAGAGTATAATGAGATTTTCTAGAATATAATCTTCACACACACAAACACTCACACACATACATGGAGTGTGAGTGTGTATGAGGCTGGAGGCGGCAGTTGTATAATGGTCCTATAATCAAGTTAGAAACCAAGAAAATGATCGTCAACATCAAATAATCGTGTTGGGAATTTTCAAAGGCAAATTTAACCTTTGTGTGATACAGGGGGAGTGTACAATAGACTCATCTACATATTGTGTGTACATACAGAGGAGGGTGTGTAGTCCATGTATGAGTGTATGTGTAGAGAGACATGCATGGATAAGACGACTAAAGGCTAATGAATAAATGAGGAACATCAACGTTTTCTAGTTTACTTGCTCTCTGATTAGTCCTCGAGGAGAATGAGGAGAGGGGATGAGGAGGAGATGGGAGACGTCGGGAGTGTCGGGTGACACAAAAGTAGAAACTAGATTCGTATCATCATCCACATGGGACATCTCTCAAACAAACACGATCTCTCTACTCCACTTATACCGAAATCTGTAGAATGTACAACGTGTGTTGTGTCAGCTAGTTCTAGTTTTTTCCCCATCCCAAAAATCCTAATAGTGAGAATCTAGGGCTCTCATATTCCGAGAACCTTGTCCTTCTCATTTGATGGGGTCTTCTTCTCTCCTTGGACAAAGTAAAACCCATCATTAGCCCTTTACAAATTGTCATCTACATTTTTCTCCTTCCAATTGATGTAATGTAGATTTTTGCAAAATTTTTGCTCTATATTTCTTGAAAAGTATTGAAAAGAGAATATTTTGAATTGGTTTTTGGTAGGGAGAAACACAAGTTTGTTTTTGTCCTAATTCTTCCGGAGGGAAGAAGGGTGACGAGGGATAGGAAAAAGAGGGAGAGAGAGAATCACCATCAAGTTGATCTCATCAATTGGGGCAATTGACCATAAGAATCTCATCTCTGACTTCCCCTCTGTTCATTTATCCCCTTCTATCATGTCTCATTCTTTTGTCAGCCTTGTTTCTTCTCTCAAATTCAATATTGATATTTCTATTATTCCACATTTCCTCTGATCTCTCTCTTTTTCTCTTCCACACACACAAGCACACAGTGAGATGTGTGTGTATCAGTCAAGCCTGTGAAATTACAATTCTAAAATTTCTTGGCTATCCCTCCTTTTCCCAGTATGTATGGAACTTGGAGTGTGTTTTTCAATTTTTTCAAAAGGTTCATATATTTGATTGTAGGGTAGAAGTAGAGAAAGAGGAGGACATTGTACGGAGTGAGTGTGAGTTGGATGATTCCTTGATTTAAAGTTATCCAATTTATTCCTTGTTATACTTTGTCATATTGCCGTAAACTGATTTGATTATCAATTCTCGATGAGTTTCTCCCTCCATCCTCTCTCTTACACACGCACACGCACACACGAACATATACACAACAGTCAAAAAATAGATTCCTTCTTTTCCATCTCTTTGCATGTACAGAACTTTCTCTCTGAGAATCTTATTTCCTACACTCTTCTCTTTTATAGTTGTACATAACCCACCAAATTGATATTACCAATATACACAAGTTTCAATTTTGTCCATGGACCAAAAACTGAGTCCCCCCTTTCCCAGTTTTGTCCTATACTGCGAATGGTTACGGAAAAGTACCGACTTCCAAACACACAACAAAAACAGTTTTGATACATACACAGATTTTTATGAATATTTGAAATCTTTGGGTGCTACGGAATTAAAGGGAATATTTAATATTTCCATCATCACAATAATAATATAGTCTCCTCAAAATGGTAGGAATAGTGTGAATATTCTCCCTGGTCCAATTTTTTACACACACGACACACGCAAAATCTCCTTGTAAATGAAATTAGAGGAATATTCAATTTGTGGGATATACTAAATGTTGTCATCTCACTCTCTGGAATGTCTTTTGTCAAAATCTGGGTAGTTATTTTGATCCAGTTGTCCTGCACACAAGTGTGTAATAACTTATTACATTATACTGTGTCACATACAGGATTAAGTTAATTGTCTGCCTCTGTGTAAAAGTATGATTATCTATTACGGCTTGTGGATAATAAGAAGTGTACACTGTGTTTAAACTACTTATGTAAGTAAAAAATGGACAGAGAGAGTTTATTGACTAAAAGTCGTCAATCCTGTTCCAGTTCTAGTTCCTTACAAATTAGTTCAATGATGAATGCCATTTACTGACTGCTGTGTCTGTGTGTTGTGTGAAAAGGAGAATAGGGACAATAGGGAATTAATCCGTTTAACCACGGCCAGGACGACTACAAATAATGGAATTCAGAGACAAACACTAGTTTAACTTCCATGCCCCCTCATGATATACAAAAACTGCATCATGTGGTCTCTGTCTCTGCGTATCTCTGTATGAAAAAAAACATTCAATTTGAATCCAAGTCCTTTGTTCAAACAAGCATTTATTTAGTTTTTACAAACGTTTCGTTTAAGCCAGGCAACCAATGACAGGGTGTGTGTGTGTACAGACAGAGTGTATTAGAGTGATCCAGAGTATCCCCTTCCATTGTTGTCTGTCATTACGACGTTATGAGATAGAAGGGAAAGATTGAAACAAGTATTTTGTTGTTGTGTAAAATATAAATGAACCATTTACAATTTACCTTTAGTCCCTAATATCTCCTTATTATTTCACTCTCTCGAGTGTGTCCTGGGGATCTGTCAAGAGAGAGTGTGTTTCTGTGTATGTAAGTAGAAGTAGAGTCAGAACTTTTGATTGTGTGTCAGTCTCTCTTCAGATTGTTCAAGAATGGAGGAGAGGAGAGAAATGGAGGGAGATTGAGTCATAACCACTAAAAACTTGTTTAATCTACTGACCGGTCCGTATTATTATTATTCATGGACGTGGAGGAACCAGTGACAGTCGTGTCGTCTTGTTTTGTTTTCCTATTCAAAAGACTGAGAGAGAGAGAGGGATTCGAAATTGGAAATCAGACACCAGCATCTTAATACTTGGTACTCCCAACAACATTCCAAATATCCTTATTTAAATAATGGAGAAGGATGGGGAGGAGGGGAAAACCTGTAAACAATGAACAAATCACACTCACATCACTACTTGACCAATCAAATTAACAGATAAATCCTTATTTAAACTGACCAAGAACCCAGAGAGAGGAATCTGGAAATCTCATTCATACTAAATATCGAGTAGAATTACTCCAGAAACCATAATCAGTTAATATAAATTGCAAAAAAAAATTGTAGAAAAATTCTGAAACGAATTCTTTGTAGTATTTCGTTTTTTTGTTTTCAACAAATTTTTAGTGAAATGAATATTTAGTAAAGGATAAAAGTATTCATGTTAAAGTATTATTGATTATCTGACCACCTAAAACGAATACATTTTCATTATCCCCGTACCAGAGAAAATGGACTGTTAAAAGACACACACACACACGAAATGAATTCCCCTCTTTCTATTCCTCTTTTAAAATCCATTTGGATTGATTAGTGAACGTGCTCTTTTAATTAATTGCTGGTTGGTGGTTAGTGGTAGGGAAAATTGAAAAGGACAATTAGAATGTTGAGTTTTGAAGAGGTTCTTGTTCGTGTGTGTGTGTGGAGTGAGGAGGGGGGAGAACACACATACACAAATGACAATGAGACTGACTTAACTTTTTTCTCTCTTTCTCTCTCCCTCTTTAGTTTTTGCCATCTCATTTTTTTGTTTCATATTTTTGTAATAAAAGGAGTACACTCGTTTCCAATACAAACGTTCAAAATCCATCATGAATGATGCGGATATTGACAAAGTGTGTGTGTGTGTGTGTGTGTAAGAGTAGGAGTGTGGATTTACCTCAGTAGATTCAAAAAATAACCTAGCTATACATACATACATACAAAGTATGTGGAATATAATTCTTTTTCACTCTCAACTCTCCCACTATTTAGTAGTCAGGATTGACAATGTCCATGAAATATCCACATTAAAAGTATAATAGAAAGAGAGAGTATTATGCGGGGCATATGCAGGGAAGAGGAAGAGAGAGTTTTTATATAAATAAACACACACACAGGGACAGAGAGAGAGACACACAACACACAAACTTATTTTCCGGTGTATCACTTGGCCCACAATATCCTTCTCAAGCGTAATAATAGCCGTACGTAATAAAATAATAGGAGTATCATGTTATGTAATATATCATTTTCAAAGGGAAGTTTTTGTGGTCCTCTTCCACACACACACAACACAGCCTAGACAGACGCGTAAGAGAGTATAGAATTTTGACGTGGCCACAGTACTACATACACTGCAGTAGTTGGGTAGACAATGGCGGCACTCGGGACTTTTTTTTCTCCGGGACGAAAAGCACTTGATGTCAAAAGACGGGCTTCCGTTTGGTAAACAGGACTTTTATTCTCCTGCGCCGCCTTCATCTGATCCTTTCTGCCTCGTTGGGCTCAATTCATTCATCCTCCCCCTCCCTCCACATATTGTACAATATGATTCACTTTCCATACACGAAACCAACTGGAGTGATATACTATTATATTGTGTATTGGAAATAAATACAGGGAAAAACCACACTAAATACAATAACGAGTCATTCGTCATAAATGGTTTTTGATCAGTCCAACGTTCTCCTTTCTCCAAAATATTTTCTATTAGGATTCCCCTCAAAGTTTGTGTGAACAAATTCATTAGTCTCTCTCCACACACGGAGAGACACACACTCTTACTCATGTATTTCCTAGTTATGTACATTGTGAAGGACTGGTGTCAAAATGGGGGAAACGACAGAAACTCTGAAGAGGAGTGATATATAATTTATTATTATTGTTTTTCATCTGATGGAAATGACAATCTATTTTTTTGAGAGAGAGAGAGTAGAATATTCTCACTTGCTACACACACACACGTCATGTGTTGTGTGTGTGGACGTGAGTTTCGAAACAAGGGTTGGTGCAATTAATAGTGAAAATTACTGTTAAACAAGGGGAAAGAATGTGTGAGTATTTTTCCATCTCATCCCAACATAATAGTGCAATTTGGAAATTAATGTAAAATGATCTCCTCCTCGTACACACACAGCCTCTTATGATGTGTCGTGACTTTCTCGTGGTACAAATTTTTACAGGCTTCATGACAAATGATCAAATTGTGTGTGTGTTTGAGAGAGAGAGAGTGTGTGTGAAAATTGGGTCGTTAATGGACACAAAACTAGCATGTGTACAGAGTGTGTGTGTGTGTGTGTGCAAATGTGTGGAAGAGAGATGATACATTTGATATATTAGAATACTTGTAAAAAATAGGCTTGGAATTTTGTAAAAGAGGAGGAGGGAGGGTGTTGGCAGAGGATTGTCACAAGATTTTCCACTCAATTTTGTGGTCAGCTAACTACAATTTTTTTGCACAGTTGATACATGATCCTCACACACACATGCACACGGTACATGTGTGTGTGTGTGGAGGAGGAGGATTTTGAAATATGTGAACTACTTGTTTAGTGGACAGTGATAGAGTGAAAAAGTACATGGAAATTGCAATGATTTTTTTTGCAATTTAAAGGGCATTTAAAATGGTGGCGACAGGAAATGAGAAGGCATCGTTCAGTCCTTCTCTCTCTCTGTATTTCTCTTCATATCCTCCATTCCATAATACATGATTGTGTATAATTCTTTTTTTGTTATTATGTTATATGGAGCGGTGAAAGGGAAGCCGCTGTATCCTCCAATGTAGGGATGAAGTTGTGTGAGTAAATTAGCTATATTTTGATGACTTGTGTTATGAGATACTTTTCCTCTGTCTACATTTTTTACCCCCGCGTGTGTGTGTGTGTGGATTATCATTAGGCAGCGTGATGTGTTTAGTTCGAACACGTCAAAAACTCAAGTATGTACTCTATGTACAACGGCTGTACTTTTATTCCTGTAGATTGTTACACACATTTTCAATGCTATTTCAATTTGAAATGAATCATTTGGAATATTTTTCCCTTTTCTGTGTACTCAACAGAAAAGGTGCCGTCTGTACAGTCTACAGTAGTGAAGTTTTTTGATCCGCTTCATTTTGTACTTGAAAAGAAGGGGATATGAAAGTTAATTCTAATTAAGAACGGAACAAGGAATGACTTGTGTGTGTGTGGAATGAATTTTGAAAAAAAACCCTCAAAAGAGAAATGTGGAGGAGGGAAATGTGGGACATTGAGATCATCGATTAACATTTTCAGATACCATATGTGATTATGTGAGATTGAATATGTGCCGACACACACACATCACACACACTGTCCTGGTATGAACTTCCAGAGTTCCAGAGTTCCGGAACAATCGAAAGAGAATATCCTGTCTTTTCTCTCTCTTTCTCTATCTCTCTCGACTCTTGTTGACTGGTTTTTGAAAAAAAGAGTATCAAATAACACGGTAAATGTTAAATCGGGCCAGGTCTTTTGTTGCTGTGTGTATGTTGTCGTCGTTCTCCATGTCGGCTGAGGTCTGTTCAACAACTTGTGTTTGAGTACATCACACACACTACTAGTGTATTTTTATGAGCTTCTATTATACCTCTTGTACACATCAAAGTTCCCATTCAAAAAAAGAAGAGAGAGACGGGCACAAGCTGCAATGGGTAGTATAGCTGTAGTGTCCAAGTTTTTGAAATTCTTGTTCACAAAAAAGTACACTGACATTTCTCCCTGTCATCCTCCAAAACTCTCAAGTGGAGGAGGGTTCATGGATACACACAATCTTTTTTGAATAAATTATGTGGGCTCATGCTTATTCAAAAATTCTCAGTCGAGATAGAATTCATTCTAGTAATTCAGTCACTAATTAATTAATTTGATGTCTATTCACAGGCGGTTACAACATCACATGGGTTTGGGTAAAGGTCGACCCGAGTCCACGGACACGGATGACGGTCAAGATGGAAATACTCCTCCCCGCTCACCCGCATCCGACACCTCCGATTCGGAACTAAGTCTGGGAACGAATAGTCCACCCCCTCCACCCTCCTCGCAATCATCCGTGTCACCCTCAAGTCTTCATCCTCACCATCATCATCATCATCATCCTGCCCTCCATGCATTCTCCTCCTTGTCATCCATGTCTTTCGGAGCTCCCACCATCCCAATCCCTGTTGCATCCCTCCCTCTCTCCATGTCATCCGCATTGACCCCAACCCCGGCTCACATGACCACCATCCAGGCCATGCCACCTCATCATATTCCTCATCATGCCATCTCACCCTCGGCCATCTTCCCAACTCTTGCTTCCCTCCATGGGTAATTATTTTTTTTAAGAAAATGCTAATTAAGTTATTCACAGGTGAAAGCATATAAGGTGTGAAGGGTCGAGAAAATGTCTGAAAGGAGAGTGAGTAAATATAAAATTCTAATTGATTTCTTTTCACAGATTCACGTCTGCCATGTCCATGACGGGTGCGGCTGGAAAAGCTGGACTCTTCAACATCCCTCTTGAGCTCCATCGACCTTTTCTCAAGCAAAATTCTCCTGAAAGACCAAGTTCCTCATGAAAGTCACTCAAGAAAAACGAAAAACGTTCACTCTCACATTACACACAAGTATTTCATATTATTATTACTAATTATTTAATTATTGAGTTGTCAAATGTACTTTTACCTTACACACATCACACAAGGCGAGGTAAAGAGTTCATACGTGGAATCAGATTGATTATAATAATACATAGTGAATATTATAGAGGTCAGAGAGACGACACACATAAAAATATCTTGGATTGTTTCTACTCTCATTTAAAATAAAAAGAAGGCACACACACCTGTATAACAATATTAATGACCTTTCTTATCCCCCTTTTTCTTTAGACAGTCCTGAATTCATTATTACATGCAAAGTACCTTTTCTATCTCATATTTTTTAGCACAAGGAATTTAGAGCTATGCATACCTACAAAAATTTGGACACCGTGATCATTATCATATCAAAAGTTAATTTGAATTTTTAAATCATGACTCCTTTTTCTTAATATCACTTTAGCTGGCCAGGGGTCGACGGTCATAAAATGTCAATTGAGTACGCTATATACTGTTGTGCAATATTTATTTTTAAAAATAGGATTACATAACTTTCACATTTCACTCTACACATTTTCTATACATTTAAACAGTTAGAAGCAGTGTCAATTAAGTACTCATAGGGCAACTTTCATCTACAAATCATTAACATTTAATTTAGATCAGTTTTCCACCTAAAATATACATATTGACAGTTTTACATTGGACACGAATGCAATACAAAAAAATGGAGGGGCCGAGCAGAAAAACCATTTAATTTTACTATGAATAATCTACATATAGACAATTTAGTAATTTAGGGATAGAAAAGTGCGGCGGAGGTACGTACGTAAATCCTGTTGATATTATTATTATTTATTACGACATGATACATCATAAAATGATATAAATTACGTAGTATTACATATATACATATATATATATTTGATATAATTTAAATGATGTGAATTTAAAATGTATATGTGTACTGTATTTATACGCTCCATACATTATCATCTCAATTATAGCTTTCATAATTAAAGTTTACATTATGACAAACAACAATTAACTTTTGTGCATGGGAGCACAGCGACACACACATGCAAAATTCAATTTATATTCTCAATCTTTCACCATTTTTTTTAATTTGTAAGAATGAACACTGTAGGACATGGCTACAACTTTGATTGACCATCGTGATATTTAATTTACCTCTTATTATTTATCTTCACCATATAAACATACACACAAATGCTTGCTATCATAAACTAAAAAATACATGGAATCCCATCAAAAAAGATGATGAAAGCGAGAGAGAGAGAGAGAGAGAGAAAGAAAAGAACAAGAAAATATATTATAGAAACAAAATTTCATATGATGAAAATAAATTCCGGACTCTGTACTCTGGGAAAAGAAATGGAAATTTAGAATAAAATGACAAAAAAATTCTTTGAAAAGTTCAACCAGAAACACATCCGATAATTATTAAACTGCATATTTGAGAGATGGTGTCTATTATAGGACGATGGCACATCCTGGGAAGGTTAAAACAACCAGAAAAATTAATAGAGGATTCCAAGTGAAATGTAAGTAGTGGAAAAAAGTTGAATGGGTTTTCAAAAAATAAAGATAGGTAGAGTTGGAGTTCATGTATGACTGTGTTTTGTGTGAGAAGGTATAAATTTAAAGAGAATATGATGTAGGCTGTTGTATTTATGTGGAGAGGGAGAGAGAAATGTTCTAATCCGCCTTGGCTGTGCTGCGTGAATCTTATCGTGGAGGAAATCGACTAATGCACTCCTTCATTGTAATCCCAAAAAGCATTGTATTCATTTCATGAGGGCATTGTGTGTTCCTCTCCAACCACCTGATAAAATTTTATTATTATTTCAATAATATTTCTGTAGAATGGATGGCCGTACACACATTCATTCTTATCGTGTGTGTGAGAGAGTGTGTGTGTGTGTGTGATAACTTCATTCAATTCATACAGCAGTTCCTCTCTCCATCCTTTTCATATAATCTACAAATTTTTATTTTTTGAAACTTTCCGTTTTTTGGATCTATTTTCTCCAAATTTTTAATTAAATGTTTAATTTTAACAGCTACACACTGGATATTTGTACTCGATAAAAGGAGCTGACAATGGAATTTTAATACGTTATGTAATGAGGGTTGGCTGGAAAAGAGGGGGAAAACTGTTATTGTTATTTATTAAAATGGAAAACCAAAATGGTTGACTATCTCTCTCTCTCTTTCCTCAATGAATATTTATGACTGTATAATATGCACAGGCACACACAACCCATTTTGGTTGGACACTCGTGAGTGGGCTGGTCTGTTTTTCCTCTGTGGTTTTCTTTGCCCCGGCACGTCATCCTAGTGTACAACACACACGTTATATAGGGTGTCCACATAGGGAGTTCAAATACATGCTAACTTCATATAAGATGTAGATCAACTTTATGCAGACGGTCAGGGGTTAAAACCGAAAATGTGTACAAATTATTACTTGCAACTCAGTCCGAGGAAATATCCCGCACGATAACATGATATGACGTCAGGAGGAAATGTGAGCAACTTTAATAATTCTTTAGAAATAAAGAGATCTTAAGAACATACGTTGTAAAATATATTATTCTTGTGTTGTGGTATCCTCCCGAAATTTTACAGGTGAGAAATAATTTGGAATGTCCATTTTTTTCTAATATTTCTACTTTTTTTCTGTGTGTGTCAAATTCCATTTAGTCTGATCATCTGATACGGTAGGAAACTTTTAGTGTCTAATATTGTGTGTTGTGATTGTGACACAGTTGACTATCCTGTACGAGATTATGAAAATCCTAAAAGACTCTCTTGTGACTATGTAGTCGCAAAGAATAGTTGAAAGTGTTTATGGACTTTTTGTCAGTGACCCGATGCCATTTAAGTAGTAAATACTACTACTCTTGTGAAAGGGGAGGGGTCTAACCAAAAGCACACTGTACATAATTGACAAATTCTTTTACCCTACACCCTACATAAGTATGTATCCCACCTTACTAGTTGTATGCTAATGAGTCAGATTAGTGTATTTAAATTTTCGGAATGTATTTAACATTAGTGGAAGGTGAGAAGTGGAAAAATGAATGAGGTGGTGGTGGGTTGAGGAAGATAAAAGTGATTTTGGGAGTTTGAATTGAATTTATCGGTTTGTGAGCAAGGAAAACATGCGGTCAGGTATACCTAATGTGCATATTATCCATGTGTAACATAATACCAAATCCCTTCTCACTGTACATACCTTTCGTATGCCAGTTTGTGTGTGTACCAAAAGCTCTACACACACGGACTACCTTACATGAACTGGACTATATGAGAAAATGGTGTGGTTGTGGTTGTGTCACGGAGGTTTACTAAACACACACACAACTGTAATGCTTTTTTGGCCGTAGTACAGATAGTACATAGTAAGAAGTTTGGTTGGCGAGAGAGGAGATGATGATGGAGGCTGGAGGATGGTGTGTTGGGTATTTATAAGGAAAAAGAGATTATGAACAGAACGCTACCTTGGAACATTGGATAAAGTGGCCGTTTACTTAATGCCTTTTCCATTGAGCAGCTCAAGCTCTTCCAAAAACTCCCAACTCTCCGAGGATGAAAATCTGTGGCTGATGGATTTTCCTTCCTTCCCTCCCCAGAACAATACACTCACATTCACACTCCCGTATTCACACGTCCACTTCTTTTTGTTCAATCCCAAAATCCGTGTTATGTCTACAATCCATTATTACTCTACTTTTTGATATACTTTCCCTGGACCATTCCCTCCACTCTGTAGCCCACAACTTGTCTTCCTCCTGTATGTACAGCTTATCGTCGTCTCATCTCCTCCTCTAACTGTTCGAACATAATGGAAACAAGTGGAATGTACATACCAAATTGACATTACATACAGCAGAGAGAGGCCGTATAATCTGCTGAGGTTAGTCCACACGACTTTCAGAGTTGTACATGTAGGAACGAGAGTCCTGTGTGCGAATGTAGATAAATGATAAATTGTGATCTCACACTCAATTTTTGAAAAGTAAGCAGAGTTCATCTGAATTCTTAACTGATGTACACAGAGACGAGTGTTGAGTGAATGTCGTGGTGGATGACACGGAGAAATCTAAATGGAAATCAAAGGGACCTCAAATATCAAGGGATGCAGAAAAATAGGGAAATGTAGTTGGAATATCAATTCTGCTGATTTTGTCAAAACTACCCCTCAATCTATTGTACAATACACGGAGTATGTGGCTTTGTGGTCAGAATGTATGGAGGCACATATTTTTCTTCTCCTTTTTTTTGAGACAAACAACGAGAGAGACAGAGAGTGAGTGAGAATTAATGGAGTCTGTAATGGACCTTTGGTTAATCCACTCTGTGAACAAATCCCTGTAAGGCTATTGTTGTCACAATCAGATTCGGATCAACTTACCATTAGCCTTAGCTCTAGTGTAGTGTAGTGCTGTGTAGACCAATGGCAAAAGTATCAACTCAACATGTATGCATTTGTGCTGACGGATTTTAAACAGAGGATGTGAACTCAATGGAGGTGTCCAAAAATGAATTGTACTAGAGAGGAAGAGTGTCAATGGATTTAGTGTAGAAATCTCAAAGAGAATTCTCCAAAATCCATTTTTCCTCTCATGACAAATACCACATTTCAAGACGGATTAGCCAACTCCACACACACACACACACGCACACACATCAACTTGGAATTATCACACTCCGTTCATTATTCGTGTGTGTGTATTTGGAGCGTCGATTTCAATAATGAAATGCACAAGGAAATCAGGACAGCACAAGGAAATGGATATGGAAATGAGACCAAAAATATTTATGAGACACACAGAATGCAAATATTGTGCAAAAAAAAATTACTGACACTATTATTTAATGGTATTGTGAATGAGGTGGGTCAGATTGATGTTTTCGAGCCGCCTTTGAACATATAGTACACTCAAAGAGAGAGAGAGATAAATTATTTAATGTGGTGGTCCATTAAGGAAAGAAGCCACAGTGCAGGGAGGATCAAAATAAGGAGGGTACTTTGGGGGAAAGAAAATTGTTATTTTTGAGCAAAAAGATATTTTGAGGATTGACACCTTATTCTTGGAAAAGGAAGGAGGAAAATGATGAGTGGCGGTGAGTGAGGAGGATGAAAAAGACGGTGGATTGTATTTGGACTGAACAATTTTCCATTGTGAGGGAATAAATGATAATAATATACTACAAGACACTCGGCTGCAGTCTTGAACGTCCCCCAGGAGTAGAGGAAGATGAAGGAACTGATGACGATCAAGTCGGGAGGTCGGAGCCAGAGTCTAATGTGATGTAAAGAGCACACGCCACACTGGAACTCAGGAGGAGAAGAAGAGGGGGAAGTCCTTGGAAAAAATAGAAGAAAAAACATTAATTCCTATCTTCTCTCTGTCGCCCCACACTTTTTTCCCCTACTTTCAATCTTTAGTATCAATCTGTTCAAAATTCCACTCTTTCGTCCCTCATCTCCACTTACATCATGCCACCAATCCGTGTGTGTGTGTTTACAGTTACACTCCTCAAAGTTTGACAGGAAAAGGTGCCCTCAAGTCCCAAGACTACGGCCAACCAATTTTTTGTAAAGTGCATGTCATAACATTGTCTCCATTATTTTTGGTAATTCTTGATCCCACTTTCTTAAAATCTTGGACACTAGACAGAAGTAGAAGGAAAAATTGCAAATCATGTTCCACATGTCCGCTGTCTCCTCTGGATTATGTGTGTGGTTTAAAAAATGTTAAAATATGAAGAACTGTCAGAGAGAGAGAGGAGGAGACCAAATGTCTGGTGGGGATTGGAGGTCAAGACAGAATGTTGATGGAAGTGTGATTTTTAAGGTGGACCATGAAGACACATGACAAGGAAAGGTAAGAGCCGAAAATGACCACAATATGAAGGAATGCATTGACAGGAATTCTGTCCAGGAGGATATAATGTATTTAGAGGGAAATATTTTGGAGAAGAAAGTACCTATAATCCATTGATGATAGGTGCACAATACATATAAGGGATATTTTGAAGCGTCTACTAATTTTCGTGTGTGTGTAGGTATCATTCTATTCTGCATTGACTTTTATTTGGTTGAAGTTTGAGTACATACTTTACACACACATACATATCTCTGGGTATAGTATTTTGTGTGGAGAGAGCCATATAATAATACATTGTATGGTATAAGTGTGTATTCTTATTGGTATTTCTTCTTTTATTCGACTAGTGATATCATGATAGCCCTAGCTCTCCATTTACCAGTGTGTGTATCATTATTGGGTTTCCTTTTATATGTGTGTGTGCTTCTTCATTCTTGTGCTCTGTATTTGTTCACACATACTGTTTTTATGGTGGCTCTTTACAGCTGTCATGTTAGTTCATAATCCTTGTTGATGGTGACATGCATCTCTCTCTCTCTTTCTCTCTCGAAAAAATTGTATATAATATACTTCTCGACCCATTACTCTGACTAAATACGGTTGTGTGTGAACGTGTGAGATACTTCTTCTCTCTTATTCTTCTCTATCCTCTTAAGCCGTATCTTTATCCTATCATTATATTTCATTATTACTTCCTTTTAATACACTAGGACTAGTTTATATTTATACTTTTATCCCTCTTTCTTCCTTTCTCACTCTCTCACCCTCACCACACGTACTACGTACTAGTATGAATGGGGATGGATGGATGTAGAACGTCATTTTCCAGACATTTTTCAAATTAGAATGTCCAGCTGTGTTGGGCAAGGGTGTAGATGATGTATAAACCAAGATTGTTGTGTATCAGAAGGTGAATTTCTGGATAGAGACAGTACTTCTACCTGTATAAAATTAAATGTCAATAATTTACGTCGAAAGTCATCCGAATCATTTCCCTCATTCTCCTGTGGCCTTATAATATAGTTTTGAGAAATAACTTCTTGACCAGCTTATAGCAAGAAGGAAGATTTGAGTAGAAGAAGAATTCGTGTCTAACATTGTTTTTCATTGAGTTTCTCAAGTGGTCTCACTTGAAACGTGACATTCCAAGAGCTGATGTTGTTGGTGAGAACATGATGATGATCCGATCCATGATATTATATAATATTATTTTAACCGCACCAATTTTGTACACTGTGGATTTCTGATGTGATTTGATTTTGCTTGTAAGTATGTATCGACTTTTCCCCTTATTGGTATTAATTGCGGACGAATTAGATTTCCTTGATATTTTAAATCCGTAAACGGGAAATCGGGAAATGGTGAAAATCATTTTTTTGTTTATCCAGAAGGAAGTAAGTTTATCGTTCAATCTCTACGGTAGATAGTGAGTCCCATTCAGCAGTACTCTGTGAAAATTATTGTGTTGTGCGGAATGAAAATATGACAGGTGAAGGGAGGAGAAGAAGGGTTGGCACAGGTGCGTAGTGTCACAAAGTTTCTTATCGTTTTTCTGAGAAATTTTCTCCATGAATATTGGGACAAGAAGGCAACAAGGGGAATGTACATGAAGGGGCTTTCAAGGTTGAAGAAGACAACCACAAAAGTTTGGAGACAGTCAAGGTGTTATCATTTTTGGTAAGTCTTTAACTATTACATAGGACCATCATCGTTCTCCTATTAAACTGATGATAATATGTCTATGACCACTATTGTAGGTACTAAGCTGTTGGTGTGTGTAGTGTCGTAAATGATTGAACAAAAGTTGACATTTCCAATGTATTTACCTTACTATGATAATAATAAGAACAAGAAGTTTTGTATAGGAGTTTTTTTTCTTCACTCTCTCTCTCTCTCAAGTACTTAATAGAAGTACAAACTAAACTACCTTTTGGTATTATTGAAAGCTTGATACTGAAATTAGTATTAAAGTGCGGCCAGGGAAGGTGTGTAGTGTGTATCAACGTCGCTTCGGTATCCAAAAATTGACAAGGTGCTTGCTTGTTTCAGCCCAAGTGATAATGAAAAGAGTGAGGGAAGTGGCTTTTTGATTGACAGTCACTCTTCAGAGTCCGTTCATTCTCGTCCGAAGCTCAACAACCACCGAGAGAGAGAGAGAAAAGAACATCATGTCCAATTCCATGGCCATTCATGATGTATCCAGCTACACACACACTCTTCCACCTCCAGCCATCAGATATAAATGAGACTACTACTGCATACTGTACCACTAATGACAAGACTATGACAAGACAAGTAAGAAAACTTTTAAACCCCTCTCCATCTCTCATTCATGTTATTAAATTCTTATGTATTTATATTAACCATTATTTGAAAATATTTGACATTGACCGTCCATTTGTTCTTTCAACTTCATCATCATGTTACACATTTATAAATGTTAACATGAATTTCTTCGTATCACAAGACATCAACGGCGTTGATTCAACGCACATTAAAATGTAGTAGTAATTTCAGATAGTAAGTAGTTGTGCTGTTAATCCTTGTCCAAAAATTAATTGTACATTCAATTAATAGTGAAAAAAAAATATTTCAATGTCATAGTTTTAATCATTATCGATAAAATTCATCCCCCATTGTTTTCCATTATACCTGTCACTATAATAATGATGTTGTGTATTAGACCCGTGTGGTTCGAATCGTTGCTAATATTATCAATGTATCAAAATTCAGACAATTTTTTTCCATTCAGTCATTGATTAGCACATTTTTTGAGACTGTCTCGAGACGCAGAGTGTCGACTAGTCTGTTCAATAAGTACATAAGTAGTAGACTCAATCATGACACTATATATTGGAATATCGCGACATCGATCAGTTGTATCCGATATTATTAATGACAATAATATTATAGTGAGCTGTAAGTAAATAGCTCTCCTCACTGTGTGTGCTCAAATTGTTATTACTATTTTGACTATACACGACTAATGTACATACTGGTATATACTCTGACTGTCGCTGACAGATTAGAATAGTAGTTTAAATACTATATTGTACCTCCTTGAGAGTCAAATCAATAAAGTTATCGACGCACAAAGACAATAAAATAGACACACACCCTCAACATTAGCAGCCAGCCAGCAGTCGTCGTAGTATTTTCACACTGACAAATTCTTAAGTGAATTATCGATACTATGTTTCATTTGGAGTTGGGGTCTCAAAAACTTGATTATCGATTAAGGTGTGTCAAGTAATAGTTTGAGAACAGCTCAGCCTTCTACACTTGTCTCGTGGATAGCAAACTCATTATTATTAGAAGGTACCATTCACCATATCGAGACTGATATCAGCATGATCGACGTATCACAATGTAACACAAACTTTTCGCAATTTTTTTGCCTATATTCCTAAAGCACACACACTCACTCATAATAGTACACCATCAGAGACTCGAATGCCCTTCAACAATGACAATGATGACAACCTTATTAATTTACAAAACATTTACACTTTAATTTACTTGTTATTGTACACACAGATACACATTCACTCTCTACGATTATGGTTGATCGAGTCATGTTGGATAGACTATTTATACGATGCAATGGAACGATGAGATGGAAACAAAACTAGTGTAGACAGTCTCTACCTGGAGAATTTGAAATATATTGTAATCATACATTTCAATACTTGACGAATTTATGATTAAGTTTTACATTGAAGTATTTTTTTTTAAAAAAATCATTTATTAATTTCAGTCAGTTTCGTTCCTATTCAGTATAATGCGTACATGAAGTAATAAAACGTGATAATTTTATATGTAAGTACATACGTTACAAGATTTTACATTGAGTTTCTGAAAATATGTTCTAAGAAGATGTTCTTGAAGGATTCCAATTGTATGTATATTTATAAAGTTGTACAATAATACATGGAGACTGGAGATGTATATATAAATATTTGTTTAAATTTCAAATAGGAAGGGATAAGGGGCGGACAAATACAAGAGGGTTCAAGATGTTACAGGGAGCAGACAACCGGAATGGACACACAGGGGAATCAAAGCAGACATGATTTGCGTTTTGTTGTTATCGAGGAGAGAAGAAACTTCCGTGAAATTGTACCCACAACAGGAGCCAAAGAGTACAGGAGCAACACACTGAGTCAAGATGAGAGGAGGAGGAGAAGAAAAAGAAAAGAAATCATCCATAATTTCAAATATATGTACCAATACATGTCTTCACAATATACTTTTTGTATCACAAGAAGGTAACACACCCGCTTCAACATTTATATAATCTTAATAATATATTATACACCAAATCTTCCTCTCTCTCTTCCTTTTTTATCCTATTCTTCATCCGTAACAAAAGTAAAGTCCTTTTTCTTTATCTCTCTTCTTTTTTTATATTCTCCTTTTACCCACTCTCGGCTGGTTGCTCATATAGTGCTCATTATTACTTCCATTTACATTTTATGCTATAATCAAATTCTGATCTTGAGAGGCCATGGAACCTTGTCCAGAAAGGTTATAAATAAGTAATTTATATCATATAGTATACAACTCCTTCTCTCTTTCCCTCCTGTCAATATTACAATATGAGGGAACGAATCTATTGTCTTCCCTCCCTCTCATTTCTTCCGAAATGATTGTAATGCCCCTCGTTTTTTACCCATCCTGTAGAAATCCACATTACTTATGGTTTACACATCAAAGTCCAAGAAACAGTTGAGCTGTTTGTTTATATTTTTCAACAAGCTACACACACACACCGTCCATGGTTGATGTACGAACATGTAAGAGAATGATCTATCCCCATTTTCTCTTTTCCCTTCTCTCTCTGTCATTTTTTATCCGAAAGTGTAGGAATTAAAAGACGGAGACCGCCGTTCATGACAACTTTTCCTGCCGTGCCTTTGATAGCGTAATGTTCAGGGGGTTGTTCGCTACCCGTGAACATTTGGAGATGGTCAAATGACTGACAAATAGAAACTTTAGGGAGAATAATATGGTAGGTAGCAATCTAGGCACACTGTATACACTGCCGTGTGTGTATACAAACTATCAAATGTGGATTTTTCAATGAACTTAACCTAGCGTACTGAATTAGACTTTGTTATGCTCTGAATAAAGGGCTTAGATATCCTTTCATATGATATGGGATCAAAGGGCTCGCTCTCTTTTTTAACCCTCCAATTTTGTTACAGTGTCGTCTGGGATTCATGAGGGTTACAAAAAATACCATATACAATTTTGGACTCTAATTTTTTTGGACTTATTTGCACCATTTGCGTATATATACTTGTAACGGATTCTAATGAACCAATTGCTGTACAGTTTTTATAATTCAAGGATTTGACACTTTTTGGCAAATTTTTTATATGACATACTTATGAGAACGAGCAGATGAGCTTACAGTTGACATATTTAAGGGATTGTCGGATCATCCCTCGCAATCTATTGTCAATATTTTTGAAGTACAATGAGGGTGTGTGTTGGTGGAGAATTGTGGAATTTTTGGAAACTCAATCAAGTCTACTCTATCATCACGGTTGAATGACTGAAGAGTTTTATAAAAATTTCTATAGGAAGAGTATTGGTTTACCCATGATTGCTACCCTCTCATATTTATTTGATACATGAGCAATGAACTGATACTTTTTTTTCACAAGGTCGATTCATCCCTGCCTCGTTTTCTTGAATATTGGTTACTAAACCCTCATCGGCTTTCTTTTGTTATCCCGTCTCCTTATCCAGCCACACACACACATACTCACACTCTTCATAGTTATCTTTTTCAAGAAAATGACATGTAAACAGGTAGACATTTTTATCTAATAGACAAGTAATTAATATTGATTATTGAGTAATGTATACATTTTGAGAGTCTATGGCTAAAAAATTTGTTTGAGGAGAAGAGCAGGTAGGGAGATCTTGCTGAACAAGATAGGATTCCTTCATGACAATACAAGTGACAGCCTTTACCGCAATGTCATTTTTCTGCATTGACTGTTGATTCCACCCGCACGGATGAATCCTATTTTTAATCGGGTCATTCATGCATTTCCCGCATTATGTTCAAAATAAATTCTTTCGAATGTTGTCATTTCGTTGGATTTTATTGTTATTAATTTGCAGCACATTTTTTTGATTACTTAGGTGCAGAAGCGTAGTAGCTGGTAAATATATACATGAATAAGAAATTCAATGAAACTTTAATTCATATTTTGAGAAGGAAGAGTATCAATTTCCAGGACATGTATTTTTGTACCATCCATGTGGATGTGGGTTGTGCTCTGCATATGTCGAGGATGGTTAGATATGATGAGGTTCGTTAGTGAATGTGTATTGTTACAAAAAAATTCCCATGAAATCTATCATCTTCATATGATCTTGCTGGACCGGTGTGGATATCCTCGGTTAGATGGTTAGATAATGCAAGTGCACTCTGTTTAAAATGAAATGCAAACAAGTAGGTATATAATATGTTCTTTCTTACCGGCATCCCTTCCCTCCTTACCCTACTACAGTACTGTAGTTATGTGTGTGTACGTTGGTGTGTAAGGATACAAGAATAGAGCTTCTGTGTGTATTTAGTATGGCATTTGAAAAAACTATCAAATTTCTTGAAACTTCCGTGAAACATTTGAAGCTTCTGTTGTCAAAATGTCAATGTTCAATCAACTATAAAGTATCCCCAACTATCCTTTGAGGTTCATTCAGTTTTACCTTTTTCTCCGTATTCTCGTATCGTATTTTATTCCCTTGTATGTTTGCATACTTTTAAAATGGATAAATTTCCATGGTCTCTCTCCTCTGGCTGTCTCCGTATCATCAACACACCGTGTGTGTGTGTGTGTTGAGTTTCCTGACTTTTTCTTCATTGTTAAAAGGCTTTGTTGTGTGTGTACATACAGTAATGTTCGTACAAGTAAAATGTAATATATGGAGAGAGCAGCTACTAATATCAGCCTGAGAGCTATAATTGAATGTGGTAATATATGGATATATTTTTGGTTTCATTATGCTCATATACAAATTTGTACTAATGGTCTTATATTACATTAGATTGCAGGAGGACTTGTCCTATACTCACAAGGATACATGGACAAGGATACAGAGATAAATTTCAGGAGAAGGGAACCACTAACCGTGTAAACACATTGTTGCTCTTTTCCTTAACCCCCCTGATTAAACTCTAAATATTGTTCATGACATGTCAGATTGTCTGTAGGTAAGATGTCATGCTTGACATTTGTCAAACATGACCTTATCAAACGTACCATCGCTGTAGAATCTCTAGACTCACAGAATCATAACATTGACTATGCTTGAGTGCAACGTTGCAGAGCACAGTATATTTTTTTTGAGGTTGAAACGAACAAATAAAACTCTTAGCTTTGCTATACTCTAGTGTTTAGATCTAAATTTTGAAGATAATATTTTACAGCATGCACACACAAATACAAAACTAAATATCCTATACACAGAGAGAGAGGGACAGAGAGAAGTACTGAAGAAGGGACACAATTTTGAATACACTTTTTAATATTAGGTTTCCTTCCAACAACAAAACTTAATCACTACCATCAGTACTTACAACAGAGAGGAGAGAGTGAGAGAGGACTTGTCTCCTTTCTTTGCCAAAGTAAAAGTCATCCCTTCCAGCCAAGTTGTGACTAAAAGTTAGTTGAGTAAACGCAGGTGCTTGACAAATGACAATGACAGTTCAGTTGTGGTTAAAATAATAATAATTTAAATGGCAAATTTACTTATTCTGTTAGGATGAAGGAGGAGGATAGATACTTGGACCAAGTCATCATCAAAATTGAGTGCTGCGTGTGTCTCTGTATTTTGTGTAGAATGAGCTAGCCATAAGAGGAAGAAAGTGTGAAATTTTCTCCTTGGTCAAGTGTGAACTACATCTTTGTGACATTATATTGAATATGAATTTTTTTATTTTTGTTTGTGATAATATTGGTAGTATTTATTAATTATGACAGACGAGACACACAGGTAGGGACGATTTAGTGGGAGGTTTTTTTTCAGTTGGTCGTTTTATGGTTCTTTTTAAGAGGAACGTCAGGCATTATATCCATCGGGGTTCAGGTTTAATATTGTGTAAAAGTAATACAGAGAAAAGAGTAGGGTATGTACACACACACACAAGTATCTAATATCATAAATTGATGAAGGGATATACATAAAAAGGTATTGTTATGACACCATTGTACTGGGTAATGTGGAAGAAGGGATAGAGTGAATTGTTCGAGTGTGTGTGTGGGGTGTCACCATGTTGAGTTTTACGAGGACAAAGTAATGATGCGTTAAATCTCCAGGCCCCGTCTCATCATGTTTGTACTGCTGACGACTGGAATGGGAAAAAGGGGTTAGGTCAAGTTGGTTCTGGTTCGTTTTATGTTGGATAAGTGTGTGTGCGTGTGTGCTTAGTTGTAGTGGCAGGGGACACCAGGGAATTTCAACAACACACATACACACACACAGTCAGAAAGAAGGATGACATGTACATATAAACCCCTTTACTCTTGTAAATGCTCTACTCTCCAAGAAGACTTAAAGAAAATAAAAGAGTCGTCTGAGCTTGGAGCATCACAGGCAGGCACACACAAGTCTTCACTCTAAACTTCAAATATTACAATTATACATAAGGTACATATAGGAAGGATCCAAGACAAACTGACGACGTCCATTTGTCTTAGTTATTAGAATGACAGAAGCAAATTTTTAATTTTATTTGAAAATAATCTTTACTCTCATTCCATTGGTCACACGTCTCTTGTTAATGAAGGTGGAATGTCATATTGATATCTAGATTTTTTTGAAACATTGAGAATATCTTAACGAATTAACTTATTGTAAAAGTTGATGGAAATGATTCTGTTCCAATGCATGACGACATTCGTTTGATGACAAACCAACACGTTTGTGTATATGGAGTAAGTTTTTGAGAAAGGGTCTCCGTAGTACTTATTACTGGATTCAATTTTATATGGGATAAAAATTTTCGTGCCAATAAAATATGAATGTATCTAGACAGGCATTCCTTGCCTGTTATTGTTAGTGCAGTTCTGAGTATACATACATCGATATGTATGGGGGGTTGTGTGCGTGTGTGTGTGTGGAGAGAGTGTGAGTGTGTGTGCATTGTTGCTGAATGTTGACTTTCCCACTTATCCCTTTGAATCAACATGCTACCATCTCATATGTTGATTCAACCAAGTCTACACAATGATTAAAACTAACATGCTCAGAGTCGGGAGCTCGTTCAAGAAAGCTGCATGAAAAACAAGAAGACAAGAAAATGTACAGAGGACGAGGGTGACTCAGGATATCCTAGTAAAACTGTTCTCACTCTCTTTCTCCTCTATCTGTATGTGTGTGTGTGCGTCTTGCTTTCCTTTCATTAGATAGATAGACAGAATTGTGTTGTGGGCTCATGTGATCAAATATATTATGTCACAGAGGTTTTGCAAATTCTATTTAATATTTTACACCGCTAATTAATTTGTACTTAGGACATGGCTCAAACTTTGACAATCTGAGTAAAGGATTTATGGTATGCTAACTTAAATAGCAAAATTTTTATATATGATCAGGGTCAAAGGTCAGATTATGACAATTCGGGTTTTGGAGAAATGACAATTTTTGGGGATTTATTTTTATACATTATCCGTGGACTGAGTACAACTTTATACTAAATTTTTTTCTTTGCATTTCAGATTCGACTCCGCAAATGTGAGCCTAATTAAAATCGGACTGGAGGATGTAAGTATATTACACATAATTCCATTATTGGATTTAGTATTTTTTTTCTTGAATTGATGCCGAGAACAAATAACATTGTCCGTCGCATATGTTATTCCTAGTCACACATAAAACATCGAGTCCTAATCAAATTACCACTCATCGTATCAAGCTAACACAAATATCTTGTGCGACTATCTCTCTCACTCTCTTTCTCTCCTCGTCTTCATTCTCTCTCTTGGCGAGTGGAAACATTCCTTGTGTTTGTTCTTTGTGTCTATATCTGTGTTGGGAACTCCAGTGGGACGACACTCAAACTGTGACAGAGCCAACTTAGCAATCCAATCGATCTTGTCTTGGCCTTCTTTTGGTTTTTTTATATTATACGACTCCATAGAAACTCCATGTATTCTCGTTTTAACAACAACGACTCCCTATAACCCACCTCTCTCCCTATTCTTCGAAACTGAGCTTTGTACCTTCTACCTATATGTAGAGCATTCCAAATTCTCAATTTTCCCCCTCCTCCTTCTCTCCGTCTCCTTTTTTCTCCCCATGTATTTTCTTAAACTTTAAACTTGTGTAACTTTTCGAGATGAGAGAGTCAAGACTTGAAATGTAAAATACTTTATACATCTATCTAATATCTATTCTAAATTTATAAAAAGCTTTTCCCTCTTTCCCTCCCCTCCTTGACTTTCCCCAGTACCTCCGTCATCACATAATATGATTCTTATTTTACAATGCGAAGCGCATATAGCTTTTTGCCGGAAACTACTAACTAAAAAAACACAATCTGCTCTCTCCCTCTCTCTATTCCTGTATTTTGTACCCCCTTCCTCTCTTCGAATATAGTAAGTGGCAAACCAATTCTATTAGTCCCTCACCTGTCGCCTATTATGCTTAATAGAGTCTTGAATTAAATTACTCTCTCTCTCTCTGCCTGTATTTATCTTATGAGCATCTATTATTATTGTGCAGACTTGATCAACTCTTTCATTAATCTCTCTCACTCTTCCACGTGTGTGTCCAAATGTGTGTGTGTAAAAGGATTAAGAAATTTAATCGTCGATAAGTTTTTCTTTCCCCCTACTGTCTCTCATTGAGTAATTACGAGTTACAGAAACAATTAAATAAAATTTGACTGAGAGAACGAAAGAGCATCTTAAGCTTTTACGACACATACTTAACGGGATTTACTTTTTCAACACAACCTGCGAATGTATGATAGTGAACGAAATAATGATATTACGAGCTAGGAACAGTTAGACAAAATTATAAAGGAGTCAATCAAGGGTAGAGTTAAACTAAATGTATACATACATATCAAAATTGTATGGTTGATGGTGGTTCGTTGGTTTGGAATTATAATTTTCAGTTTGTTTGTTTGTCGTAATTTTGTTTTGGGTGAGGATGCCGAGTATAGTAGGGATGCACGACTATGGAAAAATCATGTTGCATCTCTATATTTTCTTGTCATAAATGTGATTATCGATGTTTATAGGGAGTTGACTATACAGTATAGGATGGATGTATATTTATACAGGGACCCCTTGTGTCGTTGAAATATTGTAAAATGGCATGATTTGATAAATAGAGAGGCGACGACAGAGGCGAATTGATTACCTTTTTTTGCTTTTCGCTTATTGGCTTTTTTGAGTTGACTTTAAGCTAAGAAAAAGTTCTGGTTGAGTCTCCCTCACTCACACCTTGAGCACTCAAAGAGCTGCGAGAGAAGGAGAGAGAGAGAGACGGAGGGAGGTAGAGGATTGAGGGAGAACTCGATCGTACAATTCGATTGACTGGGAGCTCTTTTAATCAGCTTCGTCACTTTTTTCCCTTTTGATCTGCACACCATGAGTATATTGCCTCCTTCCTTTCATCCATCTTCTCTCTTTCTCTCTCGCCTCATACCCAAGATGCCAACTCTTCACAGAACTCACACTTTTCAAGTTTTTTTTTCTCTCTCTCTCTCACTCTCCTCAACTTATCTCATAAATGTAATATGGCAAATCAAAATCATAAGTATGTGAGCTCATGGTTTGATTCCATTGTAGTTGTTACAACTTGTAACATTTTGAATACATACAGCCCATGGATGTACGCATAAATTGTATACTCTTATATTAGCTCGTATTTCTGTGTATTGTGTGTGTTCCATCTAAATCCTTTTTCATTTTAAATATACATGTTCCTTTGCTCTTTCCTCATCAAAGGAAACTTACATGTCACATGAGTTTGTTTTTAACATACAATTGAAACCATGTATTACATTTTTGTTTTATTTATATGTACATATCTTAAAATATTTATTTCAGTGTAGAATACAATGGGTAGACGTCACGACAAAACACTTGTCCTTATTTTGAAATAAATTCCCCCCAGGTAATAAAGTAGTATACAAAATGTAATTTTTGGGTTAACAATAAATTTAGTGAATGTTTACAAATACATGGAAAATTGGTTAACCTGTTTTACTCTTATTTGTTTTTGTTTTTAGTCACGGCACCCAGGGACTGTGTGTAGTTGAGTGTGGTTGACCATAATATTTTAATGGAATCATTTAAATTGTTGTGTTCACACTCAGCGCACACTTGCAGACAGACAGTGTGGAGGACGGACAGGAGTACCTAAAGCTTATTCTGTCCAGTTGTATAAATAATAATACACGGTTATGACGACTGCTGCTGTTGTTCATGTACATTCCAGATTGAGTTTCTGAGTATTGAGTAGCTAGGTACATAGAGGAGGAGAGAAGAATGAGTGAATGACGAAGAGTGAGAGTTTGTGAGTGCATGATAGAAAATGGGAAGAAGAAGAGCATGAAAAAAGAAAAGAAAGAATGATTCTGGTGTCAGACACACGAAAAGGTAAGTGATCAATGGTCAATTGTCCACGAAATTGAAAAATCGTGTTCGCCATTGTATTTCAAGTCTGCTCGTTCGTTCTGTTCAATAGTCCTCCCCCTCCTCTCTCTCTCTCTCTCTATCTCTCTGTCTGCGAAATCATCGAGCTCATGAAAGCTTCCAATCTCACTTGGTATTCTACATTTAATTTATTTCCCCATTTCTCACGCTTTTTATGTAAACTTGATAGGTATACTGTAAAAGTGTGGTAAATATGTTGGATGAGTATACTAGACGTATGACAGGTCCACAAGCTCTCATCATCTCTTTCCATATTAATAATGTCTGAGTCCATTTTGTGGTTGTCTTTTCTGTTTTCTCATTCTATTTTTCTCTTCTTCCCCTCTCTCTCCACACTCCATACGCACACACTCACTCTTTCTTTTTCTGTCCATCCCAATTGTAATTTCATTGTCAACTCAGAAAATTGCCGTTTACTTGCACAAGCTCAATTTATTTCGTCTCAAAAAGAGTGTTTACTCTATTTAGTTCACAACATACTCCTTTATTATACTATGAGGATTTGCTAAACTAAACTAGTGGACACACATTGTTTGAGAACTAATTTCCATGATATTTTTCACGACGAACACTTGAGCATGGGGGAATTTTCTTTTTTCCAAAGTATAAAGATGATTTCTGTGAGTCTGCACAAAATTTTTAATTCGAAATTCTAACAGTCAGAAGAGATATTCATGATGGAATGATAGAACATGATTTTGTGTGTGTGCATTCACGAAGGCCCCTGTTTTCGTATCTATTTGCATAATTTTGATCTACATTCTTTGTATGTACTTACGTATGGATATGTATGGAGCATGTGACGAGGGTAATGTTGATGGTGTGAGGACACACTACAATCAATGCCACACACACACAATGAGGAAATAAAGGAAGGGGGAGAGAAAAAAGCATTTTGGAACTTTGACGCTTTCTCGTTTCGGTCTCGTTGGGGCTCTTTACATACTATACGAGAGGGGAGGGAGTTAGTTTCCGTTGTAGCATCTTAAAGCATATGTACTTAATATCCTGTATTGATTTGCAAAGTTCTTTCGGGGGTCCTTTACTACTTGCTGACAATCAAGAGACTCTTATATCCTTGGCTCCCTATTTTCTGGATGATTAAACTGACAAATCAGAGACACAATGCTATGAACCCTATTCAATTTGTTCCTCTCTAAATCTCTCTCTCACTCTCACTGTATGTACGTGTGTGTGTCTGCCTTTCCTATAATTACGACGTCGACACGAGCCTCTTTCCTATAGAATACATACTTGTATGTATATAAAGAGGGGAAAAGATGTTCTCCTCCTCTTTATCTTCTTTCATTGTAGTTTCCTAAAGTTTATTTTTCTTTTGGTCCTATCCAACACTCCACTGTTTCCCTGTCAGGTTGTCGTTCTCAGATTTGTCTTTCTCTCTCTCTCTCTTGCTCTCTCTTATGCAGTCCAAAATAACTTTGTAAGAACATCATCCCCTCCCGTCACAATACAAAATTCGGGCAAAAAGAACACAGGAGAAAATACACACAAAGGAATTAAGACTTGTGTGATTATTCCTTCTTTAGTTAAAAGTTGAATTAAAAAATCCTACACACACAAGACACAATCTACAAATGGACATTATTTCGAAGGGGTGTTCTTTTGTTTTTTCTTATTGAAAATAGAAAGCAAAGGTATGAAAGTAGTAGGTATGTACAAAAGATAATTGATACAGGAAATAAAAAAATGGATTGTAAATAGGTAGGTGAGGAGGGTTTTTAGCTTGACACGTTGAGAAGAGTGACAAGAAGGAAAAATAATAATGTTATGGCAAGAAGATATTCGTGTATAAATAAATGGTGGAGGGGACAAAATAATGATAGATTCCAGTCCAGTTTTATTACCCTGCCCATTAGCATATGTGACAAGAAGAGAAAAGGAGGAGGAAGAGGAGGTGAAATTCTTCAGCAGATATCATATATGCTAGTTGGCAGCAAATATGTGCGCTAATGACACGTGTATACAAACCGTGCCATCATAATTTAATGTGCTAGGGATAGCTCTAGACAAACATCATTAAAATTATTACTAACCATCGTACTTTTCTCCCTCTCCGATATTATGATGAAGGATTCCTCAATTTCCTTTCTAGAATGTGTCTCTCTGTATAAATATAGATGTGGATCGACTTGTGGTTGATGGTGTATGTGTGTGTTGGGGGAAATTTGACGTAAGACAAGTTATGCGAGTGTGTGTGTATGGGGGATAATATCATTTTGTTAAGCCAACGTAACGTAGTGCCATTGACAAAAGGCAACATAAACAGGTTGGCATTATAATAATAAAGTACTTTTCCTTTGTGTGGATTGTAGATTACGAAAGATACACAAATGCATCATGTTCTTGTTATCCTATACATGGAAACACACACATATTTATACACGGGCGTGAGCACTACCGGTATGTCGGGTTAGATGGACACATTTCATATCTATTGTAATATCCAAGTGTGTGTGTTGTGTGTTTGTGAGTGTGTTACGTGTATTTCACTATCTTGAGACTGTATATATACGGTGAGACTAGGGGTTCAAAATAAAAATACACACACACGCACAACACCATGCATGTTGGTGATAGGAGATAAATATGGAAAAATAATTCTTGGTTCTTGTGAGGGCTCTGATGTTGACAGGACAATTGACACAGGAATAAATTTTTACGAGGATGATTGACCTGGAGGTGTGAGATGAATTCCACTCTCCGGTATTATTACTTATTTAAAATGGGAGGCAAATGTCATTACATCCTCAATCCTTGGATTCTATAAATTTTGATGTAAAATATTCTAGTTGTTGAATATAATTTGAATTTTATTATCCATCATCGTCATTGCAGGACTAATGTGTTTATTTGAGATATATACTAGGGATGAAAACAAGTTGTAAAAAATACGAATGATCAGTGTAATGTTTCTTAATTATACTAATTATTTTGTGTTATGCACTTTGAATAATATTTCTATGCCAAAACATAAGAGGAGTCAGTGTACATATCACACATAGGATATAAATAGCTGGAAAGAAAAATCAAAATCATTGCCTCCTTACATCTCAATTCCCCGTCTCTCTCTCTCTCTATAAGTACATGACATTAGTTGTAAATAGTGAGGGAGAGAGAGATGTGGCAAAATATTGAAAGATTAATGAAGAATGAAAGCACAGTGATCACAATACGGCTTTCACTCAACTCTACAATCCTAATATCATTTACTCCAATGACAAACAATATTTTCTACACTGGAGTTGAGCGGCACCATACCGTCTCATACACATATAGGTAGACAGTCGAGTACATGTTGCATTTTTTTAAACATCTTCAATATCACTGTAGTAGTTATGTAATACTATTAATACAGATATATTGTAAAGGTATTCCAATTTTCCAAACGATCATTATTAGAGTTATGGAGCATCATGATTAAATCCTATTACATGATCCCTGTTACATCATCATCTTTATAGTATTGATTCTTGATTTATTACTCCCCTTCTCATGTTACCTTGTCTACTCTTTGTCATTTGTTGGTATTCCTGTAATCGTCAGTCATTAGCAGTTGGTATTATAATGTTACACTACTTTTTCAACTCCCCCTCCCATTATACAAGGTGAGGAGAGAGATAAGGTATAAAGTCAAGTTTTGAAAAGTGAAGGAATTCTTAAAGGTGAATTTGCTAGCTCTGAGTACAAGATACATATAATATTTCTAGTCTATAATCTTTGCGTAAGGAACACTATTATTATCTAAATCTATTGTGAGTAAATAAAAGAAATTCTATCATATCATACGACTCTGCTCCCTTCCTTCACAGACACAGTCAATGAATGTGATATGAGGGAAGGTGTAGGTAAAATACCTTTTCATTTGGACATTTTGGACAGAGAGAGAGAGAGAGAGAGAGAGATGTAATGAACAACAATACTGTAACGTGTGTGTTGTATTTTCCACAATATTCCTTTGCGATATTAACAGGGAGCTACTACTTATTACATCAAGTATGATATAATAATAAGTTGCTTTAAAATGAGGGGTTCGTCCGTAAGGTATCTTGGCTTATCTGAGAGATTTATATAGTCATGAATTGATATTGTTATAAATGTTTCAAGAATTTTTTATATAGTAGGTGCTCGTAGTTGCATTACACCCCGTCCTACCTTCACCTTACCTTGTGTGTGATTGAACGTCAGAAAAAGTGCATGAGAATGGTTGACTAATTAATTATCATCTTTGACTGAGTAGTGATATGTAAGGTACGTAAAGACGAGAGACAGAAAAAAAGGGATAAGGAAGGATCAAGGTTTTGTGGTTATATCTCTTCATGATATAATGTTGTCTCTCATCATAAGCATAAAATACCTTCAGGTATGTTACGTCGTAATGTGAAATGTTGTACTCTTGTTGTACTTTGTGAAATGATTATTGGGATGGTAATTATTCTAATGGAATAATTGTAATTGTATGATGTGTGTGTAGTAGTAGGTTTTGGATTTTGGTCCATTCAATCACAATCATAGTCAGGATGAAGATATTTATAATAACAACAATATAATAGTGACCACAATTTTGAATAAGAAAATGTTTTGGCTTCAGTGCATTGTTCATACATGCTGTCTGGCTGTCTGTCAGCATCATCAATTTCAAAAAGTAGCAGCCTGTATAACACATCATTGGCCATCCCTCAAGTGTATTATATCTTACACACAGAGAGAGGAATCAAATCTCTCTCCTCTTCTCCTTGTAGTCTATTCAAATTCAAAGATTTGCTTTCTCATTCAGTAGATATTTTTCTACCTGTTCAATCTCCCTCTCCTCCTTCTCAGTCTGGTAAATCTACATAAGACATGTCTTTCGAGGGTTTTTATCTTCAAAAGAGATGTGCCATAATCTTGGCTAATTTTCCTTCCTGGCTTCTTCATCTCACTCATTCTTCTCCTCATGTCAATAACACAAATATTTGTATATTCACACCAATCACCAAATGCAGCTACACAATGAGAACACAATCCAATACCCATTGTCAAAATTTGATTGTGATACACATACTCTTTATTTTGTCCTTTCAATTTTTTAAAAAAAAGAAATCACATCATCATTTATACCTACTCTATATCCTCCGGACAAAAAATATCCTACAATACTATTAACGAGATTTAATCGATATATTACAAATTAGAAAATAACAGTCTCGATTCACACAAAGCATCAACACAGTAACCTTGTCCCTATTATACACCTGACACTAACTAATATAAAGAATTAATTTAACAATCAAAATAGTAGATGAAGTTTTGCTACGATTCTTTCATTTTGAAGTGAACATTTTAATCATATTGTATTTTTTCTTTCTCTCTTACAGTCTATGAGCCTACAGAGTGGAGTGGAGTGTCTCGCCAGGAACTGGAATAATTTATGATGAAAAATCCAACTTGGATTGGCTAGGAAATATACCCAATCCAATGTCTCATGCTGATCCTGAAATTTTTCTTCCCTCGCCGTCTGCATTACATTACAGTCTTTCCTTCTCAACATGCCCTTTTGTCTTATCGTCATATTCGTGTTATGAGGAGAACTAGTGTGTGTGTGGAGTTTGAGTGAGTGTTTGAAACCAATCTCTTTTTTATCTTGAATCCTGCGATTCATATGATCCTACACATAATATATCCAGCTCTTTTTGTTTCACAGAGTAGTAATGTGAGCTTTTGTAGTAGATTGCGTGACTCTCTCTCTCCTCTCTCTCTCTCTCTTCATAGTCCATAGGTCGTCTTGTTGTAAATTACTTCCCCAACCTTGTAATTGACTATTATTACGAGAATCGTGGAATAGTATATAGTCAAGAAATTTGCAATGAAAAATTATGATAAATGTACCACCACTTGATTGTATCTCAACTTGTATTATGTAACTCCCAATCTGTTAGACTCTACGTTTGTTTCAAAAAAAGGAAGGGAAAAGCACTCAACTTAGTTAGATCCCAAGTCTTAGTATCAAAAGCTGTGGCCATGTGTACATACAATGTATACAATACATACACAAGTATAGCTCGGGTGTAAAGAATCATGTTGATTCATGTATGTATCTACACATAGTGTGTGTGTATGTGTCGGGTGGAGTGGATGTATTTGCGAAAAATCGATAGGTTGTTTTTCACCCACACAGACACATACACTAGCTTTTCACTCCATCGAGGAAGAAGTACAAGTAGAATTTAAAACTGAAGATCTCTAGACTCTCCCCCGTCTCCCTATTCAATTCCCTCCCTCTCCTCTCTCACTCTCTCATCCTCACTCCTTTACAAAGTGAACTTACGTTTGGCCATAATCTTGCACTGTTTTCTTTTCGGATTTTCTAGTAAAAGCCTCCAAATCCTTTTGTATCCATCCTTCCCCCTGTATATACGCAACAGAAAAAGTGAGACCCCGTCGCATGCGTATATAAAGTAGAGATTTCCAGCACACACACAAAAAAATCTTGGTTTGTTCACAGCTGTGTATTAATACATTACACATCATGTGTATAGATATACAGTAATACATGGAATAGATAATTCTTCTTTCTATCAACTTGAACATACATGTAAAAGATGACAATGGAATGTTTCTCACTATGGATATATGTATAGTATTCCTTCTATTCGAACACACTTCCAACATCCAATAAGGGATTTCTTTTTTTATAAAGTAGCTTTTTAATCAGTCCTAGCTGTGTGCTATCTTGACATGAGATTTTCTTTTACAAAAAAATACTATTTACTTAATTGTAAAATTATTACAATATAATTTTCGAAAAAAATATTTTCATGTTCACACGGAATTTAACGATGGTGCAAATAATTAAGTTGTGTGCTTAAATGGTACAAGTACGAAAAAAAAGTGTAGAGTTTTGTAAGATTGTTTGTATGATAACAATTTCTCTAAAAATGTAATTTCTCTACTCAGTATAAAAGCATAGGTATTGTGGTGGTAAAGTTTGTAAATGTAATGTAATATAGCGTATAATATGGAGAGGTACTCTTAATCGATATGATTTTTTAAAAAAGTCACGGGATTAAGAAAAATGAGGAGGACCCTCCCATAAATTGCACGCAGAATTCACATGAGTTTTTTTTCTACCCCTCTGTCCTTCCCTTTGTAAAAAGCTCCTACACACATACACACAAAGAGGAAGAGGAAAAAAAAACAATTTGACGTTAACACATGCATGTTCATGTAAATGGATGTAAAATCGTAATGTAAAACGAAGAATTGCCTCTGCATGGCTCTTCAACTCATAAAATATAAGCTTACATCTCATTACAAGCTTGTCGGCAATAAATAAAATAGAATAAATATCTTTGTTATATTGGTAAATAGAATCATTTTACATTGTACTGTTGTACGTGTGTGTGTGTGTTATGTTGTTGACTCTAGTTTATTAGAGAGAAGACTACACACATTACATGGGTTATGGATAAATAGAGCCCAGAGGTTAAATAGGTTATATAGAAAAATAAAAATAAAATGAAAGAAAAAAAATCCATCCTCTCTCTCTCCTCTCTCTACATTCAGATCTTATGATTATGGGTAGACACAGGGGAAACCTTGCACACGTATTATAATAATCACGTACAGGTATATATATATATATATATACGGAGCACACACTCACACTCGTGAATAAAATAGTTGAAAGGAGATGATGAGGAGGGAGGGAGGGAGAGTGATATGAAAATATGAATGTGATCACGGCAGTGGGTCAACGTAAGGCTCGTCTTTTTCATCGTCCACCTTAAAATCACAGCAAGGAGGAATCCTGCCGTCAATAATGGAGATGTACAGTCTGTACAGATGAGACAAGCAGAGAGATGGTAACAACAACACATGTTAATACTAGAGGAAGAGAGAGAGGAAGATGGGATAAGGAACTCTGGGGCAGTATTTTTGTATTTTACGATCATCATTCGACTGACTGTGTTGTGTTGTGTGTGTGCCTGTGTAATGTGTGTGAATGGAAGAGGAAAAAATTGGGAAATTGAAAAGAGCGAAATCCAGTCTGGGGTTCAATTACACTCTTTTGGAAATAGCTGTTATGGATTCTCTGCCCTTTACCATTACATTTTGCTTATCAAGGGGGTCCCTCAACTCCCTGGCATGAAGTTGACACGTTGAGCATTTTCTACAAGAGGAAGAAAGAGCGTCAAACAGTTCAAGAGTCGCCCTTCTCCCTCTTCCCTCCTCTCATTTTCTTGTTTGACTCAATTGTACCGGTTCATTCCATCATCATCATGATTGTTACCTTCCCTCCCTACCTTGTACATTGTACTAAATTCTATTACCATCTCCCCCCTCCTTATTCTCTATTACTTATATATTATGATTCACGTTTTGATTTACACTACGCTCACATTTTATCCAACTTCAATATTATTATATTATGTTTTAATCTCCCTCCTCCTTTTCTTTTCTCTCTTTCTCTCTCATACTTTATTGAACTACATGAAATTATTTAAGTACTGGAAAATAAGTTGAACTTCTTCCACATATAAAATTGGGGTGGTATGTACGTTATGAAATCATCTCATTCGTGTGTGTATGTGTGTATGGATCGTATGTGTCAAGATCATACAATATGTAGTTGTGTGTAGCCGTGACCGTTTGTGTGCCGTCGTGGCCGAAAGGGGTTTTTCTCTTCTTCTCCTTGTATTTCCCTCCTTTGACCCTCTTACATAGCTGTATCATCATGATCGAAAATTTTCCATTGAATCACAGGGGTGACCCTGCTGAGTCTTGTTGTCTTTTTACTCTCTCTCCTCTGGGATTCACGAGAGAGAGAGACTCAAGTTGGTCATGTTTGAACTCTCTCTCCCCTCCATTTCCACATTGAATTCTGACTGTGACGCGTCTTGTAAAGTCCGAGGGGACTCGGGTAACTCTACTCATAACATGGCATAATATAACCATAACTTTTAACATGGACTGGATTACACATTTAGGGGTAAGAGAGAGAAAATCCACATTTTGATAGATACACATTTATACAGATCGAAGTTCTCTTCTGATAATCCAGATCTCAAAGTCAAGTAGGGAACAGAGATTTTTTTATATTGTATAATTGAGTCCATCAGACAATTCTAGTTATTGTGTACTTGTACTAGGCTTCTCAAGTTTTAACCAGGACAGTAGGATTTCCAGTTGGAACCAGGAATGTCTACTGAAATTGTCAAGTGAAGAGAGCAATTAGCAATTAAATTGTGAGAGGAGGAGGAGGGAAAGAGTTATGCAAGTTGAAAACTAAAGGAGGACAAATCTTGTCTCCTAATTTCCTTCATATTTTGACATAAACTTTTCCCTCTTGTCAGAGAGTCTAACAGTCTCCAGACTTTATTTACACTCTCTCTATATACTCTGTGTTGTATAGACAATATATAGTGTGTCGTGTATCTTTTGCAAATGTCGGGAGAGAGAGACAGAGACAAGGGAAGGGGGGATAAGGAGGGATGAGATGTCATTGGAGAGTAAATATTATAGCATTAGCATGATGATTTGTGGAGGAAATGATGGAGATACATGATGTATATTCAACGTTTCAACAAGGGAGAGTGAGTGAGAGAGAACCCACAAGAACTTGATGGAACGAGGAATTTCAAATTTTGGAACTGCGCGTCCAAAATAAATGCAAAGCTACACACACAGGCACACACACCACCCCCTTATGTATGTATACACACTTATATATAGATAGAGAGAATAGTCGTTGGAGACTCATTGAGATGCTTTGTAATTCAAATGCAGTCAAAATTGAGGCTTGTCATGGTTGCACACTCTGTTATTTTGGTCGTTTCTCTAGGCTCCGATGACATTATTCACATTTGTATTCTTAGGCCATGTTCACATGTACAGATACTCATTCTCCTCCATCTCCTCCTCCTCAGTCATGTCTTTTGACTCCTCGATATATAGATCCACGTCTTGAGCTTTTACCTTTTTTCTTCTCTCTCTCTAAAAGACTGTGTCGTCTACGCATTATCATATGACAACTTTACAATCCCAAAAGCTTTACAATATGCCAATATGAACTGGAGAGGATAGAGATCCACAGAACAGCAGCACCCACCCACCCACTATATATGTGTGTGTGTAATTCGAAAGGAATACAGAATATTGAACAGGAGGAGGCAGCGTCTCTCTTCCCGCATCAAAATAATATATACTTTGTCTATATGTACGACTGAAGAGAGAGAGAATCTTTAAAGATGTAAAGTGACGGATGAAAACTCGGATAGTGTGTGTGTGTGTGTGACTGACTATGGGTTTTCACGGGTAGCTTTCCAAAATGTTGGGACATGAGTAAAAATGGTAATTTTTTCGAGCGATAGACTAGACGATCGTTTCGTGGTGTTGAGGAGAAGGAGGAGAGATATGTAAGTAAACCCGGAATTTTACGTCCCCTCAACTTTGATGGCCAAAAATTTTAAACTTTTATATGGAGAGAAATCAAATACACTATACTATACAAACGACACACACGTGTGTGTGTCGTAGAGGAGAGTTGGGTGATTTTTGACTGGAGTTTTCAAGTTGGACGGAACTGAAAAGATATGTACATAGTAGAGGGGGAGGGAAGACTTACACACACACGTACTCTCTCTTTCTCTTTTGGTTGATGGAAAGGATGGAGAGAGTTTTCCAGAGCTCGAAACCTGTCTGCTTCATTACATTACATTACATTAGATTATATTAGGATGAGGCAAAAGGGGTCCGTTTAATTCCGCCACTACATTAGCACACATTATAACATTATGAGTCACGAGGAAGCGTCAAAATTATATCTAAATTACTTATGTCAACAGACGGGATCGAGTTCATGGAACACACTCCTCTCCTTTATCCCTTTTATGCATAAATATTCCCTTGTTTTTCTTTCCTTTTCTCTCTCTCCTTCTCTGTCTCTAGTTCACCCTTCCCCATTTTTATTTTGAGCAAGGAAGCGTAGTTTCTCTTTTGTCTGTCTTCCAGCTGGAATAGTGGAATCTGGAAGGCTGCTCTAATTTCATTTATTTTAATTTTTTATGTGCACACACACACACTTTCTGTATGATTCAGCTATGTACATCACCCGAAGGATCCACCATGGAGTGAAGGAATCCTTCTCAACAACAACAACAACAACAAAAAAACTGCTTTTTTGTCAGAATGATATGCTTAAATTGTTCTTTTGGTGTCCGTCAGAAATTCCAGTGAAGTCAGGTTAAAACACAAAAAAAATAACTGGAGAGCGGGGAAATGGAGCCCCCCAAAAGAAAAGGGTATCAAACAAAATCTCCTGGTGGCGGTGTCAAAAGGGTCAATTTGTGAGATCTTGGTTCAATCCTACTATGTACTTATATATATTTGTGTACAAGCATAGCATATAAACGTGGAGAGAACAAGAACACAAAACATGTGAAGGAATGATACATCAATAGATTATTTCCTTAAAAAATTATTCTTCTCGATACAGACATTATACTCTTGATACATAAAGTAATTTAATCTGAAACCCGCCAGTTCCTCATTCTCAATCATCCAGTCCAGATATAGATGTTAACATAATAATAGTAGAGGGAATATTTTGCCTTTTGTGATGGCACAACCTGCCGTACGCATCCATGAATCTTCCTTTTGATTAATGGTCTTTCAATTGTTCAGCATTTATTTCTAATTCTGTCATCCAGTACAACTTGATTAATTTAATTTTTTTGGATCACCCTCTCACCTCTCTCTCTCTCTCTCTCTCTCTCTGATACATGAGTATATTCTTTCCTAACAATTTATACGAGAAGCATACTCACTTCTTGGGTACGTATGGCGTATTTGAGAATTTTTAGATTAGATGTTCATTTACTGGGTCATTTTTGCTCAAAAATTTTTTTGTGAAGCAATCTCTCGTAATGTAGAGTATAGTGTACATATAATGATGATCAAGTAATGTAGTGTAGATGTGAGGTAGTCTTGTGTTGGTCGGTGGGTATAGTTGTGTGTGGTTTACTTGTGAATGAATCAGAGATTAATGAATTTTGAAGACGGAAAGGGTAAGAGATGTGAAAAGGTTGCAAACAGGATATTGTTCCGCATTGCCGCTGGGTTTCTTGACTTTGACGGCCTCATCCATCCTGCCCTGTCCACGGTTACACACACACATATAGAGAGAGAGAATCGAACAGAGCAGCCTCTTTTCCTTTTTGTCATTATTTTATTGACAAATGGGATTACAGTGTTTGATGCTCCCCCACCCTCCTACTTGTTACCCATCTCTCTCTCTGTTGTGTGTACGTGTGTGTGCTTCTTTCTCCGTACTCTCATATGTACATCTAACATGTACATACATGTTACATGAGCGCGTGGTCATTCTTCTTCAACTTGTTAAATCTTTGTCTACAACTTTGGCAGTTTGCCAACTGTCTCTCTCAGTATCCACACAAGGGAAAAAAAGAAGAGTGCAGCTTGACCTTTCCGTCCTCTCACTCTATTTTTTATGCATTTCTCAGAGTTGTACACTGAAAAAATGTTGTACAGTTTAAATTTTGAGGACCCACACAATTCTATTCCTTTTTTTCAAAAACATTACACATATTGGACGGTTTATACGCTTACATTAGAATTTTTTTAATAAACTCATATGCTCCTTGTGTGTCACATAAAATACCGTATAATTATCCTTTCAATTGAGTTGTCAGTCGAGTAGCGGAGCCTCAAATAATTAATTAAAGGAAACAGAGTCTCTCTATTCAATTTAATCCATTTTCAATTCTATCGTCAATGACGGACGGACGATTGTAACGTTGTGTGTGCATGTGTGTGTAGTTAACACGATTGTGGGGTAAGATTATGACGCACTCATGTCACCCTTTATCCTAATGTGTGGATGTGTGTTCTATGATGTCAAATTACATTGTGTGAAATCATGATGATTTTTTATGGATCTTCCGGCTAGGGCTCTCCAAAAACTCTTTACTCGTTTGATAAAGAGCAAGGAAGAATGATGAAGCAGTTTTTAATGACATTCATTGGGCTAACCCTCACATATTATCTACTGTGGCTACGTATTTTTATTCAGGAAACTTACTCGTCCTTTTACACTAATATTTTTAAAGTCAAACCTGTTTTTGTTTGTGTGTTAATGTAATTTTTTTCTATTACTGATTATAAAGAAATTACTCCCAGGTTTAATTGTGTTTTGTCCAAGGATTTTCTCCATCAACTTGTCCTGACTGCCCTCAGAAGCTCCAGGGAATTTTCGTTTCGATTTTGTGCGTCCAGATTATTGGCAAGCAATATTGGCTCGTTGTTTGTCGGTCAGTCACTAAAACTAGTGGACAACATTCATGGACAAACGTGTGTGTGTATAGGGGGATTGTATCTGGCCAAAATCCGAAGCTGGTGCGATACTTGAAATGACGGGGTGTGAGGAGATACATAGACATGACAAGCCACTGATGAGACTTTCTACATTACATTACATACACTACATTACATACTTTGTACATACATACATGGATAGTATAAATAAATAAAACACATTATTTGTCTTTGTTGGAGGATACATCCATTGTATGTGTGTGTGTGTGTGAGTGGCTATCTGTGTAGAGAAGAGTGGGGGAAGGAAGAAAAGGATAGAGATGGATGATTTCATCGTGAAATTTGAAGGATAGAGAGGAAATGAGACACCCCATTGCCCGTCTTTTGTGCCTAGAAAAGTTAATTGGAAAGCCCAGGTGATGTGTGTGTGTGTGTGAATGTTGGAATACGTGTATTATGCTTTATTGTGCTCACACTCTTTCACTAATTGGGCAGATAGAAAACTGATACGATAATAATGAACACAGCCACTCTAACCATCGCCTAACAATCGTCCAAGTATGAGAGTACATAAGAATAATCGTCCATAGTGGTTTATCCTCCTCTGTATCTCTTTTTTCGTACACTTTCTGAACATCTTGAGAAGTTAATTCTGTACAAAGATAGTTAATGGGAATGATTGTGTGTGGATTATGCAGACTATGCAGAAAGAATGTTTTTTGGTAAAAAAAAATTAAATTAATGTTACAAATTACATTAATATTTTGACATTTTGACTGAATCAATTTGAAGGTTGTCAAATAAATAGCTCTCATTCATTTTAATAGCTATATATATTTATATTAAATTTGTAGGGATTCTCTGCTGGAACTTTGAAATTTTGAATATGAACGGAACAAGAGTCGGTAAGTATTGAGGGAAATGTTGAAGAGAATAGTTGGTTATTTTTATAGACTATAGTCGCCGGATAGTAGTGAGATACATATATACAATAGAATATTTTGATATGAGAGCATAATTATGATATTGGAATGAAAGTGTATGGGCTGATGATCGGCAGGCGAGTCAAGTTAGCGGCTGACAAGTAGAAAAGAGGCTGGAAAAACAGCAGGCGGGCTCATAACACGACTCCAACACAATTCATTCAACATTTATCTTTCTACTCTATTCTCAGATGAGAATCTGAGAACTACAATGTGTATACACATTACATTGTACACACAGAGAGAAAGAACTATTTCATCTTCCCTTTTTCCCTCTCTCTCTTACACACACACACACACACAATATTTTCTAGCTCATCATTGTCAAGGAGCAAAAGGAAAACCATAACTTGCCAACATTCTCACCAACTCCTTTTTTATCACACAAAAACTCTTTTTTTCCCTTTCCCCATTCTTCTTCTTGTTTTATACATTTATGTGTACAGTATTCCGGCTGTGATGGAATATGATTATGTTACTTTATACACCTAATATATATATACAGTGTAGATATGTTCTCTCATTTCTGGTTCATTCAGTTCTATTGACAGTGTATAATATTATGCGGATATACAGTTTCTCCCACACACGACATGCTCTTTATTTGTACATGGATTTATAAATTAATATCCTCATCTCTACCCTGCTGTCAATATATGAACATTTATTACTCTATCTTCTAAATACAATTGTAACTAAATCGTGGGACTCTCCTCAGTTTACAGAGAGCATTCAGATGATCAGCACGCTCTTCTGATTTTATACCCATTTTCATTGTCTTTTTTATTCTGTAATTTTCTTCTTCATTTTATTGCTCAAAATGTTACAAACTTATTTTTTTACAATGTGATTGTTCTCTCGGATCATTTAGACTCATTCATGCAATCTTCATCCACCCCCGCCTCTATTGTTTGTGCACATTGGGGTACATCTTAAATTTCTCCTCTTTGTTACAAAGTAGTAGCAAAATTGTTGGAAACACTAAAATTTCATTCTCCTATTGTACAAAATATTAAAAAACAGATTAGATATCTTGTGTATGTAAAGATACTGATATTTTACTACATTGTACATTTCACTTTTACTCTAGCACTTTTATGTTTTCTAGGTAGTCAGTATTCCTCCCAGGTTGTAAACGAATTGTTCTTTTTATCCTGTCGACGATGTTTTTTGTACTGATTATACAATCAAAAGGTTAATTTTAATAATGGGGATACAGGAGCAGCTTTCATTTGAATTTTGTTGAAGAAGAATGGTTTACCAATAATGCACGGCCGAGAGATTTTTGTTATGGAACTGAGGTGTGCAATTACAAATCCTGTAATTGTATCTGTATATTTGTTTAGACAAAGCCACATGTCAAGTGTGGAGGAGGATGAGAAGAGGACAATAAATAAAGAGAGAGGGTTTTTATTGCCTGTGGTGTGTGAGGAATTCAATTAAAAATATGTTAGAGAGGAAGGTAGAAGGGAGGAGGGAAGAAGAGGGAGAAACTTAAATAAAGGAGGAGGAAAAGGTATCATTTGATGTCTCTCTCTATTCATACATATCTACATACTTATAATATTTATTTGACTGTACTTAGACTCTTGCCTGACTGTCTTTGTACAATAAATATTACGAGTTGAGAAATTTGTGTATAATGTATTTGTACATAGCCATCCACATCCACACACACTACACACACATGGTGAAGTGAGAATGGGAAAAAGCGAAGGTGTGAGTTGTTGACGAGAGAGAGAATGGAGATTAGGAAAGTGTCGACAACAAGACAATGAATGAATGAAGAAGCCTCTTGTGAAAACACAAAGTCAAAGCTAAAGTCCTCGTCATCTTCATATATATTAAAATTTAATGGAGGTTCCATTCCCCCGTCATCGGAATGCGGAGCATACAGACAAGAGGCAGAGAGTACATATTTCTGTGGCCATGAATCAGCATCAAAAGTAAAATTGTAACTATATTCTATACTTAATACTTATAGATCAGTGCAGTGTGTACCATCTTTTTATCCTATCAACCTACAAATATAATTGTTTTGTGTGGGGCTAAATGGAATTTTTTAAAAACAGTTCAGACAACTACGAACACGACTTTGACATATAGATAATAAATATGTTGAGAATTCATACGTGTGTTTTTTTCAAAAAAGAAAAAAAAACATACAAGCACATGCTTGACACTTGTGTGACCCACACTCTCGTAAAGTGTTCCTTTTGGATAGGGTGATATTGAAAACTGTGGTTCAAGACACACACAATGTCATAAATCGGTTGACGAGGGTACATGAGGAGGGATGAAGAGTGGAGTTGAGAGGGAGAAATGTTTGAGATGATATATTGCTGTCTGGTCACCTGCAATTAAGTTGGTTTCACACCATATATTACACCTCTTTGCCTCATTGTCTGCCGGGGACTTTGTCTGTCAATGAAAACAGCAGTGGGGCTCACTCATTCCCTTTATTATCCACACTCTCCGTCATTCAAAGTCTCCATTATTATTATTATTGTGAAAGAATTGAATGTGTGTCCCTCCTAGAAGTTTAAAATTATATGAGCACGAGTGTGGTTCCTTCCATCTAATATAAGCAATATCATTATTTATTGTGTTTTTATCAGAGTCCGAATATATTCCCTTCTAGCCGATTGTGTGTGTAGGACTGGAGTCATATATTATTAAGCCTCTGCTGTGCTCAGTTTTTCCCCTCAAAATTTCTATACACAAACATTAGAATGATGTGTGTGTGTGTAATATAATGTGTGTGATGGGGATGACGTTACATACGGACGGGGAGGGGGGTTCGGTAATCAAATAAAAGCATGTATTGTGATGTATTCATCACACACATAGGAAATTGAAAGGCATCATCATTATAGAAAATAAAAATAGTTGGTAGTAGTAATAGAGTGACTACATTATGATTAGACACTTGAATTCCCATTTTGTAAGAGACTGCCTGAGATTTTGACAGAGAGAGTGGGAAGGAGGCTCAGAGGGTGATGAGAAGAGGGGACTTGCACCATGAGCCAAGTACTCTCTCTCTCTCTCTCAGAGGAAGTCAAGCAGGACAGGATTTGATTGTCAATTTTACCCGGAGTGAGCGAGGAGGATATGGACATGCTGAGAAAATCGTCACGGGTCATACAAGACTTAATTATAAGTGTGTGAGGACAATCCCTACCTTCACTTTGTGTACACTACATAAATCCTTATGAAACTCAAAAGATACTTTTCACAAAAACTAGTTTATTGCAAAAATTTGAGCAGAATCCTAATTCCCTTCGGAATTAAATTTAGAAATGTAATTGGGCATTTATTACCATGTCTGATGAATATAATGTCATTTCACTGTATTTTTCACACCTACAAAAAAGTCAAGCGGAAATTGAAAGGTGTGTGTGTCTGATATGTTGTACAGTAATACAATATTAGTTCGTTGTATTTCCAGCGTCCGTTTTAACACTGGGAAAAAATCCCAGTCGGATGGCTAAATTCAAAATTGCACCGTCATTTGAAGATCATCAGGTAGTATCGAGGAATAATACCCTTGTTGGTGTTGTGTAGTGTGGAGTATGATGGTGTATTTAAATTGAGATGTATAGTTGAGCAGTACTATTTGATGCTTTCTCACCTTATGCTCACTCACAATTGACATAAGTATTTACTGTATAATCATATGGATGTATGTGCACAAACTCTACTGTCAGCATAAAGGAAGATGATGATGATTTGTGTTTGATTGGGCTGGGATGAAATAAGCTATATTTACTCTCTATTCTCGTTATCATTATGGTTACCCATTTGACTGCATAATGGACTGTCAGCTTCGTTCTTCATTCAGTCATACAAGTAGGTATACATAAATATATGTAGGTACAATATACAATTTGATGGGACTACTTACTTGTATATGTGTAGTTGTTACTGTTGCTGTTATTTATGTGCAAGTGAATAGTTTGTGACTTTGAACAGTGCATAGAATTACTGAATTGTTATTGGTTCATTGATAAACATTGATTATGTTTATGAATAAATTTGACTACAACTGCTACTCAATATTTATGGGGAGGAGGAGAGAAGGAGGAGGACAGAGAGAGATAATCAAAAGTCAGAATCACAATCCAATTGCATGTACCGGCCTTTTTCTAGTCATCATGTACCGTATGGACTACGGCATGGCACTGCCAATGGCTTCTCTCTGAGAGAGAATATATTTTATCAATGACCATATGGATTTTCTTTGATTATATGACTCTCTTCAGAATGAGTGAGGTAAAATGATCAATAAATAATTCCCAGTCATGCTCTCGACGTAGTTCATATACATTTATAAGTACTAGTAAGTAAAGTATATTCATCGTAGAACTTTGTAGAGTGCATCGTCAATTGAGAGAGAGAGAGAACCCTGCACGCGCCTCATTGAGTATCCAAAGTGAAAGTTTTCAATTAAAAAGCCTCGTCGATGACAACATTACATATGAGAGTAGGATCAGAACTTCAAATTGTTATCATTCTTCCTTGGCGGTGTGTGTGAGTGTGTGTGGGAGAAAATTAACATTTTAACTAAATTTCCCCTCTTACCTTATCCTCCCTTCAATATTTCCCCTGTGCAGTGCATAATATATTATGAATTATGATATAATGTGTCACTGATCAAAAAACTAATGCTGATCATGTTTTTAATTTTTATTTGCTCAACCTTCCCCTTCTTTTTGTTCCACTCTTTATATGTACAAGGCTTGGATGATAATTAGAAAATTTTCTTACTATACTCACTACCTTGTATGGCAACGGACAATTTAAAAATTATGATAGACTCTCACCCCACACACACACACTCACTCGTACACACGTCAAACTTTAGTTGAGGATCATTTGGTAATTGAAAATTATCAGCCAATATTTCAATCTGAGGACGTGTCAAAGGAAATGAAAGGGAATGACTTGTATTTAACTAGGATAGATAATGAGAGTTCATTATGTTACGTTGTCGGCTTCCACCCCACAAAACACACGAGGAAAATTGAAAGGTTTGTAATGGAAAGCCATATTTAATTTAACATTAGTAAAAATAATGATAATAAACTAGTACAAGAGATGAGGAGTGTCTAAAAATTTCCTAGGATTCCCCCTCAGCAATTTTTTCTTCATAATTTCAGTTCAGGGAGGTCGACGGAGGATGGTCATCCTTCTGATTATAATGACAGACGTGGGCAGACAAATAAAAGAGTTCATCCACAACTTAAATTGACATTTATAAAGTGTAAGGTGTTTTAATGGTCTAACCCGTTCTTCTTGAAAAATGACTAAATAATGGTAGAATATTGACGGAGCCGAGTTAAATACCTCTTCGTCTAAATATAGTATTGTGACTGAGTGTGTATGTAGCTTGTAATTAAATTTCTGCCAAAGATTTGATCCTTTAAATTTGAGGCATCATATAACACAACCGAATACAATGACTCTCTTTGTCTTTCTATGGTCATCGTTATGAGTGAAGAAGAGGAAGAGAAGAAAAAACAGGGAGGATAATCAGGCATTAAGGAAAACCTCAGCGCCAGTCTAGTAGTAGTCGGGGTGCAGAGAAAGACAGTTTAAGAAAAAAGGATTATGTATTAGTTAAGCAATGAAAAGGGTAGAGGAGAAAGAGGGGAGGGAAGGGGGGTTGTATAATGGCCTGGTATTTTTCACCTGAGAATCTATCATTACCTGCCTATTACCCAGCAAGAGAGCCAAAAACATTGAAAAGATTAATTCCGAACAGCCCTGGAAGGGTAACTCTTCACTATATTGTTCTGGATAATCTACTACACACACATACACACACACTGCTCCCTGTCTATTAATGTACCTGCTGTCTGGCCTTTTAATTTCTATAACGTGTCTATCTTCCTTTAATAGGTGTCTAACACGTCCGTACAATATGAATATTCAAAATATATAATACCGTATTTTCTCTAATAGAAACCCAGTCTCTAATACAAGCCCACCCAAATGCGCCGTTGGTATTTCTATACTAGGTTTTGCACACATAGAGCATAATTATGATGCAATTTTACAACGACCATTCAAGATTGCAAAAAATTT